>JASDQU010439021.1:6769-19175 GCA_032191745.1 Picea mariana | reverse complement strand
ATTTGATAAAATGCACATGTGTGCATGAAATTAATAAAAAATGATTTTTAAATAGAAACAAATAATAACTTGAGAGAATAGGTGTACATAGAATAGAATATTGATTCAACCTACCACTAATCTAACTAGAAGAAGACTCTTAATCCAACTCTAACTAAGATCTAGTTAGGAGACATTCATTAAATGAGAATTTGGGGAACAAAGGGACAACTAAGAGCGAAAATAGGAACACATTGGGGAATGTGAAGGAATTTGCCTTTTTAAATAAAACAAAATTTGGTAATTACTTGTGCAACTTGGGGAGAGTATGACAAGTGTGTGGGTGAATAATAATAATTAATTTAAATTAAAAAGTTAATTATTTGTGCATGAGGACAAGTGTAAGTGAGGAAGATTTCTATAAAACAAATGATGTAGAAGGGAAATAGATTGGACCTTTTGAGCATTGTTATGCTGCCGAATTTTTGTTTGACTATGTTTTACTTGTGAGAGTTGGGACTCCATTCTTATGAAAAGAGTTGAAGCTCTTCCTTGTGAGGCAAGCTTGGAAGCTACTTTGTTATGGTTTTGTGCTTCACCCCTTTGTGGCTCGAGGGGCTAAAGGGGAAGAAGAGTACCCATAGCATTGGCTTTGAGGTATCGGTGAAGTTTTGTTGATTAGCAAGAAAGAGAACAAAAAGAGTGCAAGACTTTGAAGGGAATCTTCATTTCACAACCTTTATTGGTCCCGGTAATTTTTTTTTATGTTCTGAATTTATTTTTAGTACGAGTATATTAGTATTTTAGATTTCGTTATAGTTATAGTGCTTACAATTTTCAATTTTCATTGTAATTTCGACGTAATTTTCACTGTAATTTTCAATCGTTTCCCTTAACCATTGGTTGTCAATTCTTCCTTATATTTTTTTTTACTTACATTCAGTGCATGGGAATCTTTCCAGAATCTCAACGCTGGCAATCTCGACGAATATTTTGAAGCACGTTTGAACCCAATGAGTAGCATGCCTAAACTCGACGCTGGAAAAATCTTTGAAGCACACTTGAACGAATGTGAGCGAAGTGGGAGTTTTCACTCCTGCTCTGGAATGCGACTGGTCTAATATAGTCATTAGGATAGGTTTTGGAGTATCCAAGTAGTCGGGGGGAACCCTAAGAACCCTCTGAGATAAATAGAGATTATGTACGCCCAAATGAGGCTAGCTGCAAGTTAGTAGGAGATTTCTGAGTTTTCAGTTTTTGTTTTGATATAGTTGTAGCCAGTTTCACTTTTGAATATAACAGAGGAAAATTGAACCAATTCATGGTGTGGACATTGCTTGAAATTCTCTATTATTGTGTTTTTATGAATGAATGAATCAATTTCGTTATGAGTATATGGAACTGTGAATGTTAGGATAAGTTTCACTTGCCTCTCTTCTGTCGAGTGGTGCAAGGTGTGCACACAGAACATAAAGAGTGCCTTGTTGGGATCTGTTTCGGTTCCAAATCTTAGAAGAGATAACATGAAACTTCCCTTTGCAAGGAGTGAAAAGAGACTGGTGCAAGGTGTGCACAGTCGTCTACAAGAATTCAAACCTTGCGTAAAGATCTGGTGCAAGGAGTGCAAAAATCCAAGGTTTGACTAAGCGTCGAAGGGACTTTGTAAGAAGTCGAAGAACCAACAAAAGGAGAACGCCAGGAAGGCGAGAGGAATTTATCTTTGAGAAATCCTTCGGATCTGAGTTATCAAAATCCCTGAAACGCAAGGAGTGTGTGGGAAGTCAAAGTCTTCACAAGACCAAGCTCAGGAGGAATAACACTTTCCATAAGTGTTAATGAGATCCAAGAGTCAAACTCGTCAGAGGAGAAAAGGTTTGAAACCTTTGAACACTTAGAAAGTCTTCTAAGTCAGAGAAATTAGAAGCTCAGGAGGAGGAGCGATGTCGACCATTGGATCACAATGTAAGGACCAACAACCGTCTGATTGAAGAAAAGGTACGCGATCTTTAACGCTTCGTATACACAGGGGAGAGAACCCACTAAGATTTGAGACTTGAAACTTCTAAAGTCTAGAGTTTCGGCTTTATAAAGTGAAATTTCCATCATCTGATCATCTAAAGCAGGCTGAGCTGTCAGATCGTCCGAGGTGAACGTTCGACTTTGTATCGCCAAGGAGAATCTGAGCCATCGGATATCGCGAGCCCAGGAGGAATCAAGTTTGAAACTTAACATTCCCGAAGCGCGGAGTGCTGGAGAGCCAAGAGCCTTTGATCTATTAGAGGACACTTGTCAAAATATTTGTTTGAGAACTGAGGTCACCGAACCCTGAAGACTCGAAGTGAATTTGAGCCATCGAATCTAGAGGAGACGTGGTGAAGATCTGTGAGCTCCGGGTAAATTCCCAAAGCGATCTCTAGTCATCAGATTCAGGGGAGATGTGGCATGAATCTGTGTACTCCGGGTATAGACTTTAAGTAGTCCTCAGTCATTGATCCAAGGGGGGACATGCGTTAATCGATCACAACGTTTGGATAAAGCATTGGGGAAAGGGTGAAGTTTGAGATTTTAAATCTCCAAATTCCAGAACCTGGAGGAGATCTCGACCATTGATCGATGGGAGGGTCTCAGGACCATTGATCTAGGTTGAAAGGTCAAACACCCAAGGTAGAAGCTGAACAATTGATTGTGAGGACATGTGTCTTCAGATCACCCACTCCAGAAGATTGAAGTACGGAAGGAGGCGAGGTTTGAGATTTCAAAACCTCGAAGTCTGGAGAACCGTAGAGATCACAACCGTTGATTCAAGGGGACAGGTGTCAGCAGATCTTCCACAATAGAAGATTTCCCTGTAAAGGAAAAAAAGTTTTGAAACTTGAGAATTTTGGAGGTCAGAATTCCTATTCAACCATAGTCATCGATCTGGGAGGAGTAAGTTTGAACCATTGATTCCGAGGAATAGATCTTGATCATCCACTTGAAGGCACCGTCAATATCGTGAGATCGATGGCTATCTCGCATTGCGGGGACATGAGTTGTCTGGACTTTAAAAATTCAAGGGTGGGCCGCAATCCATATCATGGTTTCACCAGGTGGACATGTGGAGGCTTGAGGAGAATTGTGAGCCCAAAATTAGTTTGAATTCAAACCTCTTGTGGTTGCACATGCAATCGCGTGGTCATCGCCCAAGGTCACATTGAAGGAGGGGCCGAGATAAAAGGCGCTAATGCCCAATACTCTGATATTTTCGTAGAGCGCGAAAGGGAAGGTCGTGGATGTTGAGAAGCCTATGCAGGGAGCTAAGAGGACCTGTGTTTAACATAGAATGAGACCAGTGGGGTTTCAGAGAGTCAACCGACTCCAGAATCAAAGATCCTGACCAAGAGATCATGCATCCCTTAGGAGAGAAGGGGGTCTGCACCAAGTGGTATCAGAGATGAAGTTTTTCTTTCATATAGAAGGAAAAGGAGAGGAGACAGAAGAACTCGAAATTGTACTCTGCGTGTGATAGATAGTCAACAAAATGCCACCAAGGAGACGAGTGGAACCATATTTAGCCAATCGAGCTGTAGAGAGGGAGATGCGAGAACTTCGTGCAATGTTAGAGGTGATGGAGGTAGTGGAGAGGAGAGCACCTAATGCTGGAGACATCGGTGATGTAGAGAGTGAAGAAGTAGAAGATGAAGAAGTTGCAGGAGAGGATGTTTCCAAAGAACGCTTGCTGAGAGTAGTTGCTAGATTGGGAGGTAGAGCCAAGATAGAGGTCCCAATGTATGAAGGAAATTTAGATGCTGAAGAGCTATTGGATTGGGTGAGATCCATGGACAAACATTTCGACTATGAAGAGGACATGCAACACTGTGGTGTGATGAACTGTAGGCTGAGATCAGAAGCAAGGGCAAGCAAAAGATAAATAATTGGGACATAAGGGTAGCTAAGATGAAGGCTAAGTTCATTCCCAAAGATTATTAGATCAATTTATTCACGAAGATGCAGAACCTGAGACAGAAGGGGATGAAAGTTAAGGAGTACACAGAGGAGTTTTATAGGTTGAACATAAGAACTGGACAAAGGAAGAGAGATGAAGAAAAATTTTCCAGATATATAAATGGTCTGAGATATGAAATCTAGGATGAGCTCAACATGATGGTAGTAAAGACAGTGGAGGATGCTTATCAGTTTTCACTGAAGGCAGAGGAGAAGTTGGCAAGAAAAAAAAGCCAACGAGGAAGAGGTAAAATCCCAACCCCAACTAGAGGTAAGGGAGTTACCCATGACAAGGCAAATAAGTATAAGGACAAGGCTAAAAAACCACATAGTCACTCGGAAAGAGGAGGGAGGTCTCGAGGAAGACAAGGTGGTGGAATAAGTTCTTCTAGAGGAAGAGGAAGAAGAGGAGGAGGAGAAGTAAGATGCTATGTCTGTGGAAAGACAGGGCACATGTCTTGGGAATGTCCTGAGAAAAAGAAAGAAGGAGGAGGTGAAGCTCACATTTCAGAAGCACAGAGAGGGAATGTTGAAGCAGAAGGAGTAGAATATGGAAGATCCTTGATATTGAGGAAGGTTCTCTTAAAACTAGAGGCAGAAGTTGAAAATCCAGTGCAGAGGAATAGTCTCTTCAGGACAACTTGCGAGACTAAAGACATAGTATGCAAGGTGATAATTGACATTGGGAGCACTGACAACTTAGTATCCACATAGATGGTGGAGAAATTGGAGTTGGAGACAACTGCACATCCGAAGCCATACAAAGTCTCAGGGTTGCAAAAAGGACACCAGGTAATGGTTACTAAACAATTCTTGGTTGAATTTAAGATAGGAGGATATAGAGATGAAATTCTATGTGATGTAATTCCCATGGATGTATGCCATATTTTTTTGGGAAGACCATGGTAGTTTGACATGAATGTCATTCATGATGGGAGGAAGAATACATACACCTTGGAGAAGAATGGTAGAACACACATGTTGCTGCCAATAGAGGAGAAGAAAGTGAAAGAAGAATCCATCACGAGCATACTTCTCATGAGTGGGAAGGAACTCCTGAAAGAATCCAAGAAAGAACAGGAGATGTAGTTTGTTGTGGTGAGGAAACCCAAAGTTATCCTTACAAGTACTTCAATGGATTATTTTCCTGAAGAAGTTCAAGAATTGTTGGATAATTTTGATGACATAGTGGTGGATGAGATGCCTAACTCATTGCCACCCATCAGAAGTATGATCCACCATCAGAAGTAGCAGCATACAGATTGACACCTCGAGAGAATGAGGAAGTGAAGAACCAAGTCAAGGAATTGTTAGACAAGGGTTTAGTCAGAGAGAGATTGAGTACATGTGCAGTACCAAATGTGTTGAGTCCAAATAAGGATGGAGGATGGAGAATGTGTATAGACTCAAGAGACATTAACAATATCACCATCAGGTATAGATTTCCTTTACCAAGAATGGATGATTTAATGGACTGTTTAAGTGGAGAAAATTTATTTTCTAAGATAGATTTGAAAAATGGATATCACCAGATTAGAATGAGAGAAGGTGATGAGTGGAAGACAACCTTTAAGACAAATGAAGGTTTGTATGACTGGCTTGTTATTCCATTTGGCTTAACAAATTCCCTGAGTACTTTTATGAGGATGATGAATGAGATACTAAAAGATTTCATTGGCAAGTTTGTGGTTGTATATATGGATGATATACTGATATTTAGCAGGACTAGAGAGGAGCATTTGAGGCACCTAACACTAGTTACGAGGAGACTACAACAGGAGAAGTTGTTTATAAATATGAAGAATATGCTTGAGGTAAGGAGATTTCATGGATTGGCAAGCTTCTATAGGAAGTTCATCATAGACTTCAGTGGAATTTGTGCACCAATGATGGATATAGTGAAGAAGAAGCACAAGTATTTTAAATGGACAGAGGAAGGCGAGAGGAGCTTCAATATACTGAAGGAGAAAATAACAGAACGACCAATTATGATCTTTTCAAATTTTGAAAAGACATTTCAGGTGAGATGCCATGCAAGTGGAGTTCCAATTGGAGTAGTTTTGAGCCAGGATAATAGACTTGTTGCCTATTTCAGTGAGAAGTTGAATGAGACCAAGAGAAAATACTCCACGTATGATAAGGAGTTTTATGCCATAATTCAAGCCTTGAAGAAGTGGCGACATTACCTTGTCCCATAGGAATTTGTCTTGTATAGCGATAACCATGATTTACAATTCATAATCAGACAGGAAAAATTGAATCAGAGGCATGCGAAATGGGTTGAGTTTATGCAGAATTTAAGTTTTGTCATAAAACATATTGTTGGGAATGTTAACAAAGTTGATGAGGCATTAAGCAGGAGATGTTTGATTCGAGAGGAATTTTAGGTGAAGACCTTGGGTTTTGAACACCTTAAGGACATGTATTGTGATGATACAGATTTCAAGGAAGCATATGAAGCATGTGAAAATCCTGTCCTGAGAGACAGAAGCTAATGGGCAGAGTACATGATTTAAGAGGGATTGGTATTCAAGGGAAACCAGTTGTGCATACCAAAATGCTCAATGAGGGATAACCTTTTGAAGGAAAAGCATAGTGGAGGATTGGCTAGACATTTCGGCCATGATAAAACATTTGCAAAGTTGAGCAGTTCATACTATTGGCCAGGTATGAGGACATAAGTGATAAATTTTTTGAACAGATGTAGAATCTGCCAACATGCAAAAGGAAAAACAAAGAACACTGGATTGTATCAACCATTTCCAATACCATAGAGGCATTGGGATGCAATAAGCATGGATTTTGTGTTGGGACTACCAAGAACGCAAAAAGGATTTGATTCCATATTTGTGGTAGTGGATAGATTTTCAAAGATGGAACACGTTATCCCATGCCAAAAGATCAGTGATGCAACACATGTTGCAAATCTGTTTTTCAAGGAAGTTGTGAGACTTGATGGCCTACCAAGAAGCATTGTCTCGGACAGAGAAAAAAAATTTGTTGGTCACTTTTGGAGAACATTGTGGAAGAAGTTGAGGACAAATTTGTCCTTCAGCTCATCTTATCAACCTCAGACAGCTGGAAAGACTGAGGTGGTAAACATAAGTTTGGGAAACTTATTGAGGATTCTAGTTACTGAGCACCATAATCAGTGGGATCAGATTCTACCACAAGTAGAATTTGCATACAATGACTCACCAAACAGGAGCACTGGAAAGAGTCCATTCCAAATATTGTATGGAATGAAACCCAAGGGAGTATCTGAGTTGAGAGACTTGGAACAAAGTGAGATCAGGAGCACTGAAGTAGAAGAATTTGCTGCAGAAATGCAGAAGCTCCATAGCCAGATCACAGGACAGTTGCAGAGTTCTAACCAGGAGTACAAGTGCAGACATTATCAACACCACAAAGAACTTCAATTTGAAGTAGGAGATCAGGTTCTAGCACATCTCAGGAAAGAAAGGTTCCCTAGGGGAACATATAACAACTTAAAAATGAAGAAGATAGGACCATGAAAGATATTGAGGAAGTTTGATGCAAACGCCTATGAGATTGAGCTGCCAGATGATGTGGGCATATCACCCATATTCAATGTTTCAGACCTGTATCCTTACAGGAAAGATGACACAGGGGGATCAGAAGATCAAGAGAAGGTCCAGTGGGAGAAACAATTTCCTGTAGCAAAAAAACCATAGATGGAGAATATTGTTGATCATAGGATTGGCAAGAAGACCAGAAGGAAGACCTATTTTGAATATCTGGTCAAGTGGAATGGACACCCAATAGAATATGCCATTTGGGAAAATGAAGTTGCTATGCAGAAGCATGGAAATTCGGTGGAGGAGCTCATGGACATGAGTCCATGAATTTTTGTCAAGAGGAGTATGATGCAGTGGCGTCGTTGGCAAGCACACGGAGCAGGAACTCAACACATGGGAATCTTTCCAGAATCTCAACGCTAGTAGTCTCGGTGAATATTCTGAAGCATGTATGAACCCAACGATTAGCATGTCTGAATCCAACGATTAGCACACCTAAACTCAGTGCCGGGAAAATATTTGAAGCACGCTTGAACGATTTCGAGCAAAGTGAGAGTTTCCACTCCTACTCTGGAATGCGACTGGTCTAAGATAGTCATTTGGATAGGTTTTGGAGTAGCCAAGTAGTCGGGGGGAACCCTAATAACCCTCTGAGATAAATAGATGTTATGTACACCCAAATGAGGCTAGTTGCAAGTTAGTAGGAGATTTCTGAGTTTTCAGATTTTGTTTTGATATAGTTGTAGCCATTTTCACTTTTGAATATAACAGAGGAAAATTGACCCAATGCATTGTAACACCCTGTATCCCCCAGTCTGTAAAAATAACTATACTGGCCAAGAACTATGGCAAACTCAAAGATGTGAATGTGTAATTTGAATGCACCTTAGTAAAAGGTCGATGAATGTAAATAATGTTATGAATATATGTTACAGGACTGTTGAGAGGGGGATGTGCTCAAAAAGAGACCACGATGGCTGAAGAAAGGTGGTGGAAGGAACTTGGAATGGTGGTATTAACTTCCATCGAACCAAACCGTATTTGGTCTTCACTGACCTGAAGAACCAAGAGTGGCTCGCTAGCCCTGAAATGAATTACTTGCCAGGTTGGTAGGTGAAGAGGCTCCTCATGAGTTAATGAGGGATGGGGATGAACCACCCATCTGTGGAAGCCTCAGACCTGACCACCACGGGGAAGTTCGTGCCACACACAACCTCGCCAGGAAAGAAAAGGTAGGAAAGAGGTCTGGGAAGGGGTCAGATGCAACAAAGATTGCAAGAGGGGAGAAATCGAAAGAACTCTGGAAAAATATACAGAGTGATTGATGAGCAGAGAAGAATGAGAGTAACCTTCGTTCTCGACTTCTGACAAACAGAGACTCAGTCTCACAGCATCGTGGTCTAAGCTCGGGGGTGGCTAGTGGTAAATCCATTCGGAATCGCTAAGCCTACGGTTGGTTGGAAACGAGCACCCCTCTTAGTAGTTGCATCACACCTGGTGTTTTTCTGATAAGTGTTATATCTTGTATCTTGAATTTAAACATTTTTGACATACATGCTCATGGTTTGTGAAATTATGAATGATTTCCGTATAAGACTGTATGTATGGTGTTTGATCAGAAATGGTGGTTGCATGCTTATATTGGAAAGACCACATATGACTTACGTATATATTTATATTTATATATATATGTATATTTTGAACGGATTCAGTATTCAAGTCTGTTCTCGGGAAATTTATTCCCTTATTGGTCTCAAGCAATGCCCTGGATAGATCTTCCTAGAGGGACACCCTTTTTAAAGTTTACCCAAGAATATGTCGAAGGATTTTATGGCATAAGCCTGAAAAACCCTACACAAGAGAGAATGGTCCTCTTAGACTTAGGAAATTTCGGTGTTTTGGCACCCGGGGTACCTAAGTGTGAGTTCCCTTGTACTCGCAAGTCCCGAAACCCCGATTCGCGAAATCCTGAAATGATAGCATGCAGATAAGTTATGACATTTCAGTGTTTCAGCACCTGGAATACTCAAGGGAGTATTCCCTTGAACCCACAAGTCCCGAAACCTCGACTTGCGAAATCTCAAAATGGTAATAATATTGAGAAGTTATAAGATCTCGGAGTTTTGGTACCCGGGATACCTAGAGGCGAGTTCCTTCTACTCGCAAGTCCCAAATCCTCGACCCGTGAAATTTCGATGGGTGAAATCCTGAAATAGATGCACAGGTTAAGAGTTGGTACTTTGGAGTTTCAGCTTCCGAAAGATCTAGATGCGAGACCTCCTATCTGCGCACATCGTGAATCTCCGATCCGTGAAACCCCGAATTTTGGTCGAGGGTAAGATGAGTGGGTGTATCGATCGTTCGGTATTCGGGTAGTCGAGGAGTGTAAATCTTAGACCTCTTGTATCGTGAGGTTCAGATATATGAAACCCTGACTCGCGGAATCCTGAATTTGGATAGTGTGACTTGGTTCGGCATTTCGGTGTTTTGGTACCCAGAACAACCTAAGGGTAAGTTTCCCTTGTAATCGCAAGTCCCAAAATGTCGACTTGCAAAACCTCGAAAAGATAGAATGTGGAGAAGTTATTATACTTCGGTGTTTCAGCACTCATGGTACCTAAGTGTGGGCCCCACGTATTCTCCATTCTTGAAACCCCAATTAGCGAAATCCTGAAAGGAGAAATCCCAAAATGTCTTAGCACGGATAATATTGGGTGTTTCGGTATTTCGGTACCTGAAATACCTATTGGCAAGTCCTCTTGCACCCGCCAGTCCTGAAAACCCGAAGTGCGAAACCCTGAAATAATAATAGTGCGCACGAGATATGGTGTTTCGGTGTCTCGGCACCCGGGGTACCTAACGATAAGTTCTCCTGTCGTCGGATATCCCAAAAACCCGGTTTACGAACTCCCGAAATAGACGGAGTGATATATATATATATATGTNGTGTGTGTGTGTGTGTGTGTGTGTGTGTGTGTGTGTGTGTGTGTGTGTATGTGGGTTTCGGAGTTTCGGCTCCCAGAAAACCTAAGTGCGAAGCCTCCTATCGTCACATATCCTGAAATCTTGTTATGCGAAGTCCCGAAGGGTAGAATACTAGGGCTTAATACGAGTTGTTGTTAATCTCGTTAAGCGGTGAGATCCGTTTTGGGTTTCGTCCCTTCGAAAGACAAGAGAGAAAAGGAAAATACATGCATCACGATTTCCCGAATCGCGAAAGCCGACGAGAACCTCTCTGATAAGGCATGTGGTCATAGTCGTTGATCATATGAGGGACTTTAAAAGGGAAAGGAGAGTCTGCGATAGGCTTCTTAGAATTTAAAAAGGAAAGAAAGCCAAAATTTTTCTAGCCCCGTGGTGGGTGTGTTACAAATTGGTATCAGAGCATGGTTACAACACTTGGCCTACTTGGGCTCATGAATGGGTTACGCAGAGACTCCATTCAGAGTACTATTAAAAGGAGTAACTCCTTATCTTGACCCCCTCAATTAATAAAAAAAAGGTTGAAGTTAAGAATGAAAAACCCCCTATTGTGTCTGTGCATGAGAAAAATATGAGTTTATGTACTAGTTATAAATGAATATGAACATTGACTAACAACCAGTGTTTTTCCTTTTGCATACAAGCGGGAGATCAACCGCGGAAAATTGTAGACATATAGAATGGTGACTCACCAAGAGGTGGGGGAAGGCTCCCACAATAGCGACGAAGAGTCTAACGAAAGAAGGGTAGTAGGGACCCCTCTAGATCTAGCCGAGACTATGAGGAGCCTCATGGTCGAATTACAAAGCTACAAGGCTAACAATGAGAGGATGATGAAAGAAAAAGAGAAGCAAATAGAGATTAACGCAGTTTTACTGCAGAGCCTATTCGACCTACAAAGACAAATGCATCATGAACCTGAGGTACAAAAACATGGTCATATCAGTGGCCACACTGAGAAGAGCACCTCGAAAAAGGTCCATCCTAGAGGTAAAGAAAAAGTGGCAGATGATTCCTCTGGAAAGGAAGCTGGCAGTTCGGTGGGCTCTTCTAGCAGCATAACTAGTTCTTATTCCCGAAGAAGACAGAAGAAGCGAAAGCTTTCCAAGGGTCATAAATTCAAAGAATTCAGGAAGGCCAAACCACCCTCCTTCGACAGTGAAATAAAGAAGGGAGAGGAAGCAGAGGCCTGGCTGCTTGGACTAAAGAAGTATTTCAGAGTCCATGACTTCTCAGAAAATTTGAAGGCCCGAGTGGCCACCTTCAACCTGAACGGAAAGGCTTCCATTTGGTGGGAAGACCTTAAGAATGTGAAAGGGTTTTGCGAAGAGGACCTGTCTTGGGAACGGTTTGAGAAATACTTCTGAAAGAAGTATATGTCGGAAAAATATTTCGACGAAAAGACTAAAGAATTCGATGAGCTCAAACTGGGGCAACTAACTATAGAGGAATATGTCAGCAGATTCCTCGAGTTGCTGAGGTATGTACCTTATATAAAGGCAGAAAAGGAAAAGGTGAAACATTTCATCAGAGGACTACCTAAGGACTATCAGAACAGAATTGAATTTGATGAGCCAAAGACCCTAGAAGGCGCTATCCGAAAGGCAAGATATTGTCATGAACAGTTTGGGCATCGGACAGAACCTCGTGAAGGCTGGAAATCGAAGAATAGTTTGGGATTTTAGAGAAAGGGGATTAAATCCCCAAGATTTAAGAAGTATAAGAAGAACTCAAGGATGAGCTTCCCATCCGAGAGTGTACACCAGTAGAACTTTCCCTCCTTGAGTAAAAATAAAAATTATGGGTCTGTACCAGTGAAGGCTGATAACCCAAAGAGAGAACCTTTGAAATGTTGGGGTTTTGGAGAAGAACATCTATTGAGAGACTTTCCACACCAACAAAAAAATAGTTGGATAATTTAC
>JASDQU010439020.1:59753-69844 GCA_032191745.1 Picea mariana | reverse complement strand
TAAATACCGAAGAAGGTTGATCTTGGGATAACCCTAGTGCTCAAGCATGCAGACAAAGATATTCACACTTGTGACAAGCCTAGTACTAATACATTAACTTGATGGTATTTCAATTATTGACTAAGATACAATTACCAAAAGAAAACATAGATGCAATAAAATGATGGAAAGAAAAATAGTTTCCTTATCTCTAACATTAATCACACATCAACACAACAATTTTCTTTCATCATTAGAGAAAAGAACTACAAAAAATATTGAAACAACTAACTTATCAATATATTTAGAAAATCTTACTCATTACAACATCCATTCATGAAATAAAGTCGGAAGTAATTCCTCCTCAAATCCAATCACACAACGCCTTTGATGAAAAACATAATTTTGTCTTTAGTCCTAAACAAGACTTCTCAATTAAGGTAGTTTGGAAATAGTTCTTTACAATTCCAAAAATGAGGGTCTTTGCCAAAACCATCGACCCTTGCTAAAAGGTCAATCCTCTTATTTATAATGAATCATTAACTAAAAATAGCTATTAAAAGTGCAAGCTAAGTGAAACAAAATATCATCGCATGGTCTTTCATCTCTCTATCTTCTAAGAATCATCAAATAGTTTTACTAAAGTGAATGACTCTTCTCATACTTCGACCACTTGACAAAGAGTTCCTCGCATGTGTTGGCATATGGGAACCTGTGCTAGTCCATCAGGGCTGAAATAATTTCATCACTCCTACTGCCCATGCTCGGTACTTGACTACTTTGACACTTAACCATTGTAAAAATGCTCGAGCCTTGATCAGATGCTCCATGAACTGTTGTAATTGACCTGACGCCATTCTCGCAACTTTTCTATCTTTTTTATCCATGCCGAGTCTTGTTCTGCATGTTGCTTGACTATGTCATGTAGGTTGACAAAGTCCCTGGGTGAGTCGAATTCCGGGAGGCCGATGTCTTTCATCTCCTAATTAACCTTTTCCCAACTCTTTTCACAATCGACCCATTTCTCCTAAATCTCCCACTGAGGTTCATGGGCCATTTTCACAAAGTATTCGGCCGCTTTCTTGATCCGATCTATGTTGTTGTCTCTTAACACCCAAATGTTGTGCTCTTCAGTGTCTCTGCCCTTTTTAAACACACTGATGTAGTCGATCCTTTCTACTACTTGGTGAGCCTTCTCATACCACCTTTCCATGTCCTTGCAGGTTGCTAGCGCCATAAGGGTGTCTTATTGAAAGTCAGTTATACCTGCAGTAAAAGGGTGTCATTCATTCATGAATTTGGCATAAGTATCTTGCAACTCACTTCTCAAAAACATCGTGGCTTGTGTGGAGTCCTGATAGTATTTTTCCAAATGGTGCAGATGCTCTAACTCCTTAAGCGCAATGGCCAAATCTTTTTCATCCCTTGTTTCTCTATCCATTGTGGCATCTGTGATGGCCATCCCTGCGTTGATAAGCTCAGACGTCTTGGCATGTTCTGTGATGAGAAGCTTCTCCTCTGTGGTGATGATAATTGAACTATCCAACGCAAGCCTCTTCTTCTTAGTGGTTATCTTCACGATGGATTTTATCTTTCAGTCATAAGTGATCGCTTGTATATCGGTGACCTCATCAACAGGTTCGAAGATTTGTTGTTCTCCCCAGGTTAGAGTATTTGCTAGGCTCTCAACCGTGTGTACCTATTCTAGGATGAGTTCATGAACTTCTTCCATATGTCTCGATGGCTTGGCATCCATTTTTTTCTCATTGGCTAGTGAGGTATTAGCCAAAACTGAAGAGCCATAGGTAGGTTCGGTACTCACTTGGTAATCAGTTTTCGAAGTGTCGATTTCTTGCTGTAAAATTTTCTCTCTCTGGTCACCCGATCCTAGCTCATCCCTCGAATTGTCTATTGGGGTTCCCAACAAGTCAAGTAGCTCAGTGTCTAAGACACTTTTGACCTCATGGTCCCTTTGTAAAAGGTTTTTAATTGAAGCATCGAGACCGGGGGAAGATGCCTTCTCGGGTTCCTTTTCCTCTGTAATCTGCACCGGAGTCAACAAGGAAACCTCTGAACTTTCCTCGTCATCATAGATAGTTATTAAATCAAGCAAGGGGTTTGGTACAATTTTCCTACCTGGTGTCCTTGCTATCTCGGGCTGAGTTGAAATTCCCCCTGGTGATTTGCTCTTGGTGGTGGAACTTCAAGGTTTTATGGCCCTATTATTTCTTCAAGTTGTATTGTCTCTAGGCCACTTGGCTCTCCTCTGATTTCGATTGGGACATCAGCGGGAATCCTCGACATTTCTACAAGATTCAGATCATTATGCAACTGATCAATGATTCTTTGTGCCCCCTCTAGCAAGAGAAATCCTCTTCTTTATGCCTCTGTAGTCTCTTCCGCTCTGATCTCTTCTTGAACTATGAGGGCCTCTTGAGATGACTGCTCTATTGTTTCCACTTGTTCATCCATGCTCATGGACTTGAACTTGGTCATATTCAGGTTGGCCATCCTTTGTACTACCTCCTCCCAGAGTATGCTGAAATAAACATGAATAGGGAGCTCCAAAACATGCTAGCTTAGATTCATGCCGACGAAGAAATTTCTCGTGCAGTTAACATCAAGAAATTATGAGGCCATGCAGAAAGTAGGTGCTTCCCCTTCTTTCAACATCTAATCCTGTTGAACACAGATGCTCAATTGTTTGTAAATTATCGCTCCCTAGTTGAAGCTTCTTCTAGAGATCGCCACTGTGTATTCCAAGGGCATCCATGCTTCTAAAAACTTGGAGCAGTCCTTCTCTCCATACAGTCGATGGATGAGAGCCATCAAGTAGATTTATTTCTTCCTCAGGTTGACTATTCTGTACTAGCCACTACTCTGATTTATAAACTTTTTGTCCTCCTTCCACCATGAGGCCACCAATTGGTTGGTGTCATGGAATTCATAGAACTTCACCACAAAGTGTGTGTTTAACCGCTCATCTGGGTCTCTGAGTTTGTAATACTTTTGGACTTTTGTCGAGAGGAAAAATCTAACACACCCACCATTCTCATCGTTGATCAAGCACTTATGCATCTCTGTGTGGTCTATTAGCCACTTCAAAACTTCAATGCAAGGGAAAATTGGGAATCTGCTGGCTACCATGTGAAAATATGACCGTTGGATATTTGGGAACACCTGGTCATTGAGCACCCTTACATTTGGGTCGATGTGTGGGATACACTTCAAGTACTCCTCTCGACTGATTCTGTTGAAAAGGTCCCCCCACTGTGGGATCATTACTTTGGAACTAGTGCTTGCTTCTGTATCACTGAAGACCAGAGGTTGGAAAAAGACTTTCTTTGTTGAGGTTTTTATGACCGGCTCTACCCTGGGGGTGTAATCCAACTGCCTCTCAGTACCAGGAGAAGAACCTTCACCTTTTTCAGCTTCCTTTAGCTTGGGTGATCTCGGTGAGTGTCTGGTGGTTGGATTTCTTGACGACATTTTACCTGCAGCTAGAACATAGTTAGAGACTATGTAAGAAATCATATGCATATATAAATCATGACCGCTGAATTGAAAAAATCAAACACATACCTTTGCAACTTGTTTAACCTAGTTTTGATAATCTGAGGATCAACAGAGTCTCGAGACAATTTCTTTGCTTCTTTGAATGCTCTGGAATTCAAACATGTGCACAGAATGAAATAGTTCAAAGTGGTTCTAGAGATTTAAATAGGATGAACTTACCTTGTCACAACAACCATTCAATTCAGGTTATGAGTGCATTTTTATTAAATATGTCGTTCGATCTTCAAAGACGTTTAAAATTAAATTCGATCATGGGCGCGGGTTGTAACATGGTCTATCGGTGATTTCAAATCGTTGTTGTTCAATCGGTGCACAAGGTAGCAACATATGTGGGATGAAGCATTAACTAGTTTATTGAATGCAAAAATCCGATTGTATATTGTGTCGAAAACATCCCACCATTTTACTAGTTCAGCTGGTGAGTTGGGGGTCAGGGTTTTGCTTTGAAAAATTTTCGTTGATATTCTCTTGCAAAAGCTCCGATGTTGAATGATATTTCTGTACAGAGCTGACGTGTCAATGATGAACTAGAGGTGTGACTAGGACATCAGAAACCTTAATACGACTCGAGACGAAACTAGGCCGTATGACACCCTTACATGATAAAGACATGTGGCACTCGAGACTGATGTCTTCATTTACTCGTGTTAATCAAGATCAAGAATTTATTTAAGCTACACATTATAAAACCTGATCCTATATTGTCGGCGCCGAAAATTATCAAGGATTGACGATCAATGATAAACCTACCCAAGTGCTCCTGGATCAACTCTCTCAAAAAATTCATGATGTCGAAAGTGTATCGGGGATCAACGATATGTTTATCGCAGACACAACCGATTTTTTTAACCTTTCTATATTTCACTAACCCTGATAAAGTGCATCTTTCATCGGCTATCAGTGATTTCTTTACAGCTTTTGTCAATGTCTATCCTTCCTGTATTTTTTCGACGTCTATGGGGATCTACTATCTCTTGAAACTTCATGGTGAATAACTTACGCAAACCAACTTCACCTTCTATCGAAACCGATGATGCATTGGAAATCATCGACTATTGTAACTATGTGGCCACTTTACCTACTTGAATTTTTCTGTTGCTAAACATAAGCGCGTTAGGTGCAATGTTATCTAAAGATTCTTAGTTAGGATGTAAACTTCTTTTAGACACAAGGTTTCATGAAACAAGTTCAGACACTCTAGCTTGATTGATAAGAGTCATGAAAAAAAAAAAAAAAAACCATTCCCCCCATGTGAACTCAATTCAGATAGTAAAAGAAAACAAGTGGTACCCAAAGTGATAAAATCTCATAAGGCTTTTAGGGTGTGTTGAGTGCTAAAAAAATGGTGACTTACTGGGTGAAAGCATAATATTTGTTCCTTCCTCAGGCTTAGATGATGCAGAAGCTGGTTAAGAACCTAACTGGTTTTGTTTTATATCAGAGTCCCTTCTATCCTTGCGTTTAAAATTCCACCGTTTCATGAATTTGGGCTCGCCTATGAGGTTTCAACCTTTATCCCACCTTCATTCCTTTTGACCATGACCCATGCCCCCTTTGACAAGATCCGAGTAAATCATTCACTGGCACCAGGCCTTTTAGTTATCATCATTCATTTGCTACGATGTCGCTCCACTGCCAACAAGCGTCCATAGCCCCAATGGAGTCACCCCGACGTCACAAACCTTTCTCCATTGACAATGAGCATCCATAGCACTGAAAGATTTATTTGTATGCCCTCTCCTAATTTGCACTCATTTGATATAATTGATTTATTTTTTGGCAGAGATGCCCTGAGCGAGTGGGAGAGGAGGACCTTTGTTATCTGCAAGATGAGATGGTTAAGGTGAAATTTTTCCTATCTCTAACTTAAGGTACATGTGGTCCTTTCCAACTTACCATCTTTCCCTTCAGGTTTTACCAAACCACCAGGCAGACAATTCATCATTTTCTAAGGTTGTTTATTTGAAAAGATTAGATACATAACCCTTTTAAGAAAACCACAGTTTTCCCAACGTTTCTTGTATTGCATGTAAGCATGAGTCAGGAATAGAGTTTGCTACACCATATTGATTAAGGTCAACCAATGCCTTGTGGAACACAAATTTATTGCACAAAAATACCACACAAAATAAAAACACAAATAAA
The DNA here is from genome assembly GCA_032191745.1 of Picea mariana. Taxonomy (NCBI): domain Eukaryota; kingdom Viridiplantae; phylum Streptophyta; class Pinopsida; order Pinales; family Pinaceae; genus Picea; species Picea mariana. Next base: position 64,144 of record JASDQU010439020.1, on the reverse strand, counting down.
GGACTCCGCAATCATCCTACCTAACACCTACAAAATAAAATAACATGAAAACACACACATTTTTATTTTATTTTATTTTTTAACAGAAATATTGTTTTAGGTCTTGGCCATTCACTGGGAGGGCATCGATTTATCCCCTCATATTTTGCAACCAATACGTTCCTGCCCTAAATTTCCTAGCTACCTGGAAATTTCTGAGCCATAGATTATGAACCTTCAAATGTTTTTCCTTCAGTTCATTTGCTCTATCCCATTTCAGGACTAAGTCTCCTACTTCAAAAATATTCTCTTTGGCCTTATGCTTGTCAAACCATCTTTTAACTATCTGTTGATGAATGACAAACTTTGATTTTGATTTCTCCCTTTCCTCTTCGAGCATAAGGAGGGTATCAATCCTTTGTTGAATAACCGATGATGGTTGTCCTCTAGAACCCTGAGCAAGCTAAAGAGACAGAAGATATATCTCGTTCAGGAGAATGGCTTCTTGTCTGTATACCAGAAAGTATGGGGAGTTCCCTATAGATTCATTGGGTGTTACTCTATTGGCCCATAAGGAATTATGAAGTGAACTATGCCAATTCCTCTGATTGTCTGCAGCTGTTTTCTTCAAGATCCTCACTAGGTTCTTATTGGTTGATTCTGCCACTCCATTCCCTTGTGGATAGTAGTTTGCAGAGTATCTGATTATGATTACTTTATATAGAGAAAACTCTATTAACATGGTGGAAGAAAAGTAAATGAAATTATCAAAAACAATAACGGAAGGTATACTGAACCTTGTGATCAACTATTGTTTTATGAATTGTATTACCACCTTTTCATTTACGTGAGTCAGAGGGATGGCCTATGCCCATTTCGTGAAATAATTTGTCACGGTCAGTATGTATCTATGTTGTTTCGAATAACTCAGGGTAATCTCTCCTATGACATCTAACCCCCATTTCTCGAATGGTATGGATACGACCACTGGTTGGAGTGGGACAACTACTCTCTTTTCCCTCTCTGCATTTATTTGATAAGTTTTACAGTTTCTAGTGTATGTATGAGCATCCCTAAATGAAGTGGGCCAATAATAGTCAGATCTTAGTATCTTATGAGCGATAGTATTCCCTGCAAAGTGTCCACCTGTAGGACCATCATGGAGCTCCTTTAGAACCTTGTCTACGTCTTCACGTTTGAGACATCTCAAAAGTACCCCATCATAATTTACGCAGAAGAGGACTAAATTTATGAGGTGATATTGTGTCGATTTTAGTCTAAGAGCTCTCCTTTCCTTAGGGTTTAGGTTTTATGGGCAAGTCTCGTGATGCAGGAGATAAATTAGTTTTCCATACCAAGACTCCTGCCCTGGGGGAACATATAAGGCTTCACTACACCACAAAACCAACTCATTATCCCACCCGAAGTCTTCATTTACTTGGCCTTGGGATTTAACAGTCAGTTTACACAATCCTTGTCCCTTAACCAGTTTGGCAAGTTTTATATCTAGATCAAATTCTTGGACAACTGCCATGCAATTTCCTCTTCTTTCCCCCATCTCCTGTTGAGTGAATAGGGATCATACTGCAGGATGAGGCAACATGACTTTGGTGTGATTTTTTAGGATGTAAGATCTGAAATGTTTTACTACTTTGTATACCGCATAAGCCTGTTTGTCTATGGAAGGGTAATTTAGTTCATCCCCTTGCATATTAGTGCTCATAAATGAGATAGGGGCCTCATTGTTTTCATCATCCTTCTGAGTTAATACTACAGCTAAAGATTGGTCGGAGGAAAAAGTATAGAGGAAACAATCTTTGCTAAAGTCAAGACTTCAAAACACTGGAGCTTGAGATATTGTAGTATTAATATTGATGAAAGAAATTTTTCGTTCGTCATCCCACTTAAATTCAACATCTTTGTGGATCATTTTATGTAAGGGTTTGATAGTTTCAGTGAAATTACGGGTGAACCTCCTCACAAAATTTATTTTCCCAAAGAAGGATTGCATAGCCCTTTTGTTGTGGGGTAAGGGAAGCTGAGTTATTGCCTTAATTCGTTCTGGGTCTATGCGAATTCCTACTTGAGATATAATATGACCTAGTAATTTCCCTTCCTCAACACCAAAGATAGTTTTCTTAGGGTTTAAAAATATACTGTATTTTCTACACCTTTCAAAAATCTGGGTTAGATGTTGGATGTGATCTTCTCTATTCTTTGAATACATAGTCACGTCGTCCAAATAGACTACTACACACTTTTTGATCAATCCCAGAAAATCCATGTCCATGGCCCTCTGGAAGGTTGCCCCTGCATTAATTAACCCAAAGGGCATGCATTTATAAGAAAAGGTTCCCCATTTGGTTTGGAAGGTAGTTTTAAATTAGTCTTCCTCTGAAATTAGAACTTGGTTGTAACCTGAAAACCCGTCTAACCGAGAGAAAATTTCATAGCCAGACATGGTCTACAAGAGTAGTTCCATTGGTGGGACTGGGTAGTTATAATTTTCTAATGATCTATTGAGATTTATGAAATCCACACACAAGCGGATTTCCCTAGAATTTTTCTTGACAAGAACCAAATTTTCTACCCAGGTAGAGTGTCTAACCTGAAAGATAATTTTAGCATCTAGTAATTTCTTTAACTTCTGACACATGAGGGGTTCCAGAGATGGGTGGTACTTCCAGAGATTCTTTTGGAAGGGTTTTACTCCGTTTTTTAATGGGATTGTGTGTTGGATAATGCAAGTGTCATAAGTTTTCATATCTCGGTAGGATCGCGTAAAAACATCTTGATATTCTCTAAAAAGTTTGAGATAGGATTTCCTTTCTTCTTTAGACAATGTCTTTCCTAGATTTATATTTTTAGGTTTTTTTGGGTTTCATAGGTTTATAGCCTCGTACATGGGGCACGGGCTCCCTGTCTTTGTGTTGGTTGACCCTTTAAATACTTCCCTTAAGTCAAATAGGTTCTCCAAATTGGCTACCCCTTTTGGTATTGTGTGAGACTTTGGTTTGTTACTAGAGTCATTTGTTTCACCTCTTTGTTCATGGGGGTTGGTTTCTACTATTTTCTCTTGGAAAACTTCATCATCAATAGCCATATATTTAAAATTTTCCTAATTGGTTAAGAATTTTATGATCTGTTCATCTCCTTCAAATACCTTCCAATTAGAAATATTTTTGGTCACTGATGGTTTGTAGAGCAGTTCCACAGTGAATTGGGAGGCTTCATAGTCTTCTAAAGGGGATATCCTTGAGGTAGCAGTGGTTAGGGAATCAACAAGAGTATTCTTTGTCCTGGGAATCACTGTTATGTTGAAGGATTCAAAATGTTTTATTAGCCTATGCACCTCCTGTTGGTAATTCCTCAGGTGGGGAGAGTTGAAATGTATATCATTCTTTACTTGCCTAACAATAATTTCAGAGTCCCTGAAATTTTTTAGTTCTTTAACGTTTAAGTCTATGGATTTCTTTAGTCCTTACACTAAAGCTTCAAACTCAGAGGTATTATTAGTGCATTCATATTCTAGTCTACATGATAGTAAATTTTGTTTCCCCTTCGGGTCAATGAGTATACATCCTTTCCTCGACCCTTCTTGCGATTTAGACCCATCAAAGTACAGGGTTCAAACTTGTGAGTGAAAATCATAATATTCTCCATGCCTACTAATTTCCTCCGCTCCACCTACTTTGTTTGTGGTTTCCAACAGAGGTTTTTGACAGAAGAGGGTTTCTTTCACCGCTACCAGTAGATTTACTTGAAAATCCTTTTCGGAGTTTTGAGTAAGAGCTACATCAGATGAGAGAGGGGAGAAATTGCTGAAATCGAAATCACAGGAGTAGTTGCCTAGCACGGGGAAATATGCCGACAAGGGTTTGTTGAGGGATTCTAAATTAGTGACAGTATGTTTGAGATACCTTTCCCTATCGATCCTAATCACATTTGCATGTCCCTTTAATGGAAACCAGAGTTGAGCCCAGTCCGTGCTAAAATATCCATTCAACTTCTCAGAACAATATCGACTAAGTAGCAGTCCATAAGCTTTCAGTATATCTACTACAATGATGTCAATTACTTGAACAAATTTCAAGTGTGTAGCCATTATGATCATGACATCCTTGAGTTCTCCAATAACTTTCACCTGAGTTATATCTAGTTGTATAACATGTTTATCACTTTTGCGCAGGATTGTGTTTAGTTTCTTGCAGATAGATAATGACATAACATTAGAGTATTCCCCTGAGTCAACTAAAAAATTATGGAGATTTATGTTGAAGACTTCAAACGTTAAAAGGAATGGTGGGACAAAAGGCTTTCCTTTTTTATCTACAGAGAAAGCGTTCACATTTGGTTTATTTTTCAAATCTGTAGAAGATGGATTTTCCCCTTGGTCAGTGCTTGTTATAGGG
>JASDQU010439020.1:29770-41278 GCA_032191745.1 Picea mariana | reverse complement strand
ATGAATTTGGCATAAGTATCTTGGAACTCACTTCTCAAAAACATCGTGGCTTGTGTGGAGTCTTGATAGTATTTTCCAAATGGTGCAGATGCTCTAACTCCTTAAGCGCAATGGCCAAATCATTTTCATCCCTTGTTTCTCTATCCATTGTGGCATATGTGATAGCCATCCCTGCGTTGATAAGCTCGGATGTCTTGGCGTGTTCTGTGATGAGCAACTTCTCCTCTGTGGTGATGAGAATTGAACTATCCAATGCAAGGCTCTTCTTCTTAGTGGTTATCTTCACAATGGATTTTATCTTTCAGTAATAAGCGATCGCTTGTATATCGGTGACCTCATCAATAGGTTCGAGGATTTGTTGTTCTCCCCAGGTTAGAGTATTTCCTAGGCTCTCAACCGTGTGTACCTATTCTAGGATGAGCTCATGAACTTCTTCCATATGTTTCGATGGCTTGGCATCCATTTTTTTCTCATCGACTGGTGAGGTATCGGCCAAAGCTGAAGAGCCAGGGGTAGGTTCAGTACTCACTTGGTAATTAGTTGTCAAAGTGTCGATTTCTTGCTGTAAAATTTCCTCTCTCTGGTCACTCAATCCTAGCTCATCCCTCAAACTGTCTATTGGGGTTCCCAACAAGTTGAGTAGCTCAGTGTCTAAGACACTTTTGACCTCATGGTCCCTCTGCAAAAGGTTTTTAATTGAAGCATCGAGACAGGGGGAAGATGCCTTCTCGGGTTCCTTTTCCTCTGTAATATGCACCGGAGTCAACAGGGAAACCTCTGAAATTTCCTTGTCATTATAGATAGTTATTAAATCAAGCAAGGGGTTTGGTACAATTTTCCTACCTGGTGTCCTTGCTATCTCGAGTTGAGTTGAAATTCCCCCTGGTGATTTGCTCCTGGTGGTGGAACTTCAGGGTTTTATGGCCCTACTATTTCTTCAAGTTGTATTGGCTCTAGGCCACTTGGCTCTCCTCTGATTTTGATTGGGACATCAGTGGGAATCCTTGACATTTCTACAAGATTCAGATCATTATGCAACTGATCAATGATTCTTTGTGCCCCCTCTAGCAAGAGAAATCCTCTTCATTGTGCCTCTATAGTCTCTTCCGCTTTGATCTCTTCTTGAACTCTGAGGGCCTCTTGAGCTAACTGCTCTATTGTTTCCACTTGTTCATCCATGCTCATGGACTTAAACCTGGTCATATTCAGGTTGGCCATCCTTTGTACTACCTCCTCCTAGAGTATGCTGAAATAAAAATGAATAGGGAGCTCCAAAACATGCTAGCTTAGATTCATGCCGACGAAGAAATTTCTCGTGCAGTTAACATCGAGAAATTACGAGGCCATGCAGAAAACAGGTGCTTTCCCTTCTTTCAACATCTAATCATGTTGAACACAGATGCTCAATTGTTTGTAAATTATCGCTCCCTAGTTGAAGCTTCTTCCAGAGATCGCCACTGTGTATTCCAAGGGCATCCATGCTTCTAAAAACATGGAGCAGTCCTTCTCTCCATACAGTTGGCGGATGAGAGCCATCAAGTAGATTTATGTCTCTCTCGGGTTGACTATTCTGTACTAGCCACTGCTCCGATTTATAAACTTTTTGTCCTCCTTCCACCATGAGACCATCAATCAGTTGGTGTCATGGAATTCATAGAACTTCACCACAAAGTGTGTGTTTAACCGCTCATTTGGGTCTCTGAGTTTGTAATACTTTTGGACTTTTGTCGAGAGGAAAAAGCTGACACACCCACCATTCTCATCGTTGATCAAGCACTTATGCATCTCTGTGTGGTCAATTAGCCACTTCAAAACTTCAATGCAAGGGAAAACTGGGGTTCTGTTGGCTACCATGTGCAAATATGATCATCGGATATTTGGGAACACCTGGTCATTGAGCACCCTTACATATGGGTCGATGTGTGGGATACACTTCAGGTACTCCTCCTGACTGATTCTATTGAAAAGGTTCCCCCACTGTGGGATCATTACTTTGGAACCGGTGCTTGCTTCTGTATCACCGAAGACCAAAGGTTGGAAAAAGGATTTCTTTGTTGATATTTTTATGACCGACTCTACCCTGGGGGTGTAATCCAATTGCCTAGTAATACCAGGAGAAGAACCTTCACCTTTTTTAGTTTCCTTTAGCTTGGGTGATCTCGGTGAGTGTCTGGTGGTTGGATTTCTCGACGACATTTTACCTGTAGCTAGAACATAGTTAGAGACTGTGTAAGAAATCAGATGCATATATAAATCACGACCGCCGAATTGACAAAATTGAACACATACCTTTGCAACTTGTTTAACCTAGTTTTGATAATCTGAGGATCAACAGAGTCTCAAGACGATTTATTTGCTTCTTTGAATGCTCTGGAATTCAAACATGTGTGCAGAATGAAATTGTTCAAAGTGGTTCTAGAGATTTAAACAGGATGAACTTACCTTGTCGCATCAACCATTCAATTCAGGTTATGAGTGCATTTCTATTAAATCTGCCATCAGATCTTCAAAGAAGTTTAAAATTAAATTCGATCGTGGGTTGATGGCATGGGCGCGGGTTGTAACATGGTCTATCAGTGATTTCAAATTGTTGTTTTTCAATCGGCGCACAAGGTAGAAACATATGTGGGATGAAGCATTAACTAGTTTATTGAATGCAAAAATCTGATTGTATATTGTGTCAAAAACATCCCATCATTTCGCTAGTTCAGCTGGTGAGTTGGGGGTCGGGGTTTTGCTTTGAAAATTTTTCGTTGATATTCTCTTGCAAAAGCTCTGATGTTAAATGATATTTTTGTACAGATCTGACGTGTCAATGATGAACTAGAGGTGTGACTAGGACATCATAAACCTTAATACGCTCGAGACGAAACTAGGCCGTATGACACCCTTACATGATAAAGACATGTGGCACTCGAGACCGACGTCTTCATTTACTCGTGTTAATCAGAATCGAGAATTTATTTAAGCTACACATTATAAAACCTGATCTTATATTGTCAGCGCCGAAAATTATCAAGGATTGACGGTCGATGATAAACCTACCCAAGTGCTCCCAGATCAACTCTCTCAAAAAATTCATGATGTCGAAGTGTATCGGGGATCAAAGATATGTTTATCACATACACAAACAATTTTTTTAACCTTTCTATATTTCACTAACCCCGATAAAGTGCATCTTTCATCGGCTATCAGTGATTTCTTTACGGCTTTTGTCAATGTCTATCCTTCCCATATTTTTCCAATGTCAATGCGGTTCTACTATCTCTTGAAACTTCGTGGTGAATAACTTACGCAAACCAACTCCACCTTCTATAGAAACCGATGATGCATTGGAAATCATTGACTATTGTAACTGTGTGGCCACTTTACCTACTTGAATTTTTCCGACGCTAAACATAAGCGCGTTAGGTGCAATGTTAGCTGAAGATTCTTAGTTAGGATGTAAATTTATTTTAGACACAAGGTTTCATGAAACAAGTTCAGACACTCTAGCTTGATTGATAAGAGTCATAAAAACAAAAACAAAAAAACCATTCCCCCCATGTGAACTCAATTCAGATAGTAAAAGAAAACAAGTGGTACCCAAAGTGATAAAATCTCATAAGGATTTTAGGGTGTGTTGAGTGCTCAACAAATGGCGCTTTACTGGGTGAAAGCATAATCTTTGTTCCTTCCTCAGGCTTAGATGATGCAGAAGCTGGTTAAGAACCTAACTGGTTTTGTTTTATATCAGATTCCCTTCTATCCTTGCGTTTAAAATTCCACCATTTCATGGATTTGGGCTCGCCTATGAGGTTTCAACCTTTATCCCACCTTCATTCCTTTTGACCATGACCCATGCCCCCTTTGACAAGATCTAAGTAAATCATTCACTGGCACCAGGCCTTTTAGTTATCATCATTCATTTGCCATGGTGTCACTCCACTGCCAGCAAGCGTCCATAGCCCCAATGGAGTCACCCCGATGTCACAAACCTTGCTCCATTGAAAACGAGCATCCATAGCCCCGACAGAGTTATTTGTATGCCCTCTCCTAATTTGCACTCATTTGATATAATTGATTTATTTTTTGGCAGAGATGCCCTGAGCGAGTGGGAGAGGAGGACCTTTGTTATCTGCAAGATGATATGGTTAAGGTGAATTTTTTCCTATCTCTAACTTAAGGTACATGTGGTCCTTTCCAACTTACCATCTTTCCCTTCAGGTTTTACCAAACCACCAGGTAGACAATTCATCATTTTATAAGGTTATTTATTTGAAAATATTAGATACATAACCCTTTTAAGAAAACCACAGTTTGCCCAACATTTCTTGTATTGCATGTAAGCATGAGTCAGGAACAGAGTTTGCTACACCGTATTGATTAAGGTCAACCAATGCCTTGTGGAACACAACTTTATTGCACAAAAATACCACACAAAATAAAAACACAAATAAAGGACTCCACAATAATCCTACCTAACACCTACAAAATAAAATAACATGAAAACACACACATTTTTATTTTATTTTATTTTTTAACAGAAATATTGTTTTAGGGCTTGGCCATTCACCAGGAGGGCATCGAGTTATCCCCTCATATTTTGCAACCAATACGTTCCTACCCTAAATTTCCTAGCTACCTGGAAAGTTCTGAGCCATATATTATGAACCTTCAAATGTTTTCCCTTCAGTTCTTTTGCTCTATCCCATTTCAGGACTAAGTCTCGTACTTCAAAAATCTTCTCTTTGGCCTTATGCTTGTCAAACCATCTTTTAACTATCTATTGATGAATGACAAACTTTGATTTTTCTTTCTCCCTTTCCTCTTCGAGCATAAGGAGGGTATCAATCCTTTGTTGAATAACTGATGATGGTTTTCCTCTAGAACCTTGAGCAAGCTAAAGAGACAGAATATATATCTCGTTCAGGAGAATGGCTTCTTGTTTGTATACCAGAAAGTATGGGGAGTTCCCTATAGCTTCCTTGGGTGTTACCCTATTGGCCCATAAGGAATTATGAAGTGAACTATGCCAATTCCTCTAATTGTCTGCAACTGTTTTCTTCAAGATCCTCACTAGGTTCTTATTGGTTGATTCTGCCACTCCATTCCCCTGTGGACAGTAGTTTGCAGAGTATCTGATTATGATTACTTTATATAGAGAAAAATCTGTTAACATGGTGGAAGAAAAGTAAACGAAATTATCAAAAACAATAACGGAAGGTATACTGAACCTTGTGATCAATTATTGTTTTATGAATTGTATTACCACCTTTTCATTTATGTGAGTCAGAGGGATGGCCTATGCCCATTTCGTGAAATAATTCGTCATGGTCAGTATGTATCTATGTTGTTTCAAATAAATCAGGGTAATCTCTCCTATGATATCTAACCCCCATTGCTCGAATGGTATGGATACGGCCACTGGTTGGAGTGGGACAACTACTCTCTTTTCCCTCTCTGCATTTATTTGATAAGTTTTACAGTTTCTAGTGTATGTATGAGCGTCCCTAAATCGAGTGGGCCAATAATAGTCAGCTCTTAGTATCTTATGAGAAGTGGTATTCCCTGCAAAGTGTCCACCTACAGGGCCATCATGGAGCTCCTTTAGAACCTTGTCTACGTCTTTACGTTCGAGACATCTCAAAAGTACCCCATCATAATTTACGCGGAAGAGCACTAAATTTATGAGGCGATATTGTGTCCATTTTAGTCTAAGATCTCTCCTTTCCTTAGGGTTTAGGTTTTCTGGGCAAGTCTCATGATGTAGGAGATAAATTAGTTTTCCATACCAAGACTCCTGCCCTGGGGGAACATATAAAGCTTCACTACACCACAACACCAACTCATTATCCCACCCGAAGTCTTCATTTACTTGGTCTTGGGCTTTAACAGTCAATTTACACAATCCTTGTCCCTTAACCAGTTTGGCAGGTTTTATATCTAGATCAAATTCTTGGACAACTTCCATCCAATTTCCTCTTCTTTCCCCCATCTCCTGTTGAGTGAATAGGGATCATATTGCAGAATGAGGCACAATGACTTTGGTGTGATTTTTTAGGATGTAAGATCTGAAATGTTTTACTGCTTTGTATACTGTATAAGCATGTTTGTCTATAGAAGGGTAATTCAGTTTGGCCCCTTGCATATTAGTGCTCATAAATGAGACAGGGGCCTCATTTCTTTCATCATCCTTCTGAGTTAATACTGCAACTAAAGATTGGTCAGAGGAAAAAGTATAGAGGAAACAATCTTTGCTAAAGTCGAGACTTCAAAACACTGGAGCTTGAGATATTGCAGTATTAATATTGATGAAAGCACTTTTTCGTTCGTCATCCCACTTAAATTCAACATCTTTGGGGATCATTTTATGTAAGGTTTTGATAGTTTCAGTGAAATTATGGGTGAACCCCCTCACAAAATTGATTTTCCCAAAGAAGGATTGCATAGCCCTTTTGTTGTGGGGTAAGGGAAGCTGAGTTATTGCCTTAATTCGTTCTGGGTCTATGCGAATTCCTACTTGAGATATAATATGACCTAGTAATTTCCCTTCCTTGACACCAAACATAGTTTTCTTAGGGTTTAAAGATATACTGTATTTTCTACACCTTTCAAAAATCTAGGTTAGATGTTGGATGTGATCTTCTCTATTCTTTGAATACACAGTCATGTCATCCAAATAGACTACTACACACTTTTTGATCAATCCCAGAAAATCCATGTCCATGGCCCTCTGGAAGGTTTCCCCTGCATTAATTAACCCAAAGGGCATGCATTTATAAGAAAAGGTTCCCCATTTGGTTCAGAAGGTAGTTTTAAATTAGTCTTCCCCTGAAATTAGAACTTGGTTGTAACCTGAAAACCCGTCTAACCGGGAGAAAATTTCATAATCAGACATGGTCTACAAGAGTTGTTCCATTGGTGGGACTGGGTAGTTATGATTTTCTAATGATCTATTGAGATTTCTGAAATCCACACACAAGCGGATTTCCCTAGAATTTTTCTTGACAAGAACCAAATTTTCTACCCAGACAGAGTGTCTAACCTGAAAGATAATTTTAGCATCTAGTAATTTCTTTAACTTCTGAAACATGAGGGGTTCCAGAGATGGATGGTACTTCCAGATCTTCTTTTGGAAGGGTTTTACTCTGTTTTTTAGTGGGATTGTGTGTTGGATAATGCGAGTGTCATAATTTTTCATATCTCGGTAGGACCACATAAAAACATCTTGATATTCTCTAAAAAGTTTGAGATAGGATTTCCTTTCTTCTTTAGACAATGTCTTTCTAGATTTATATTTTTAGGTTTTTTTAGGTTTCCTAGGTTTATAGCCTCATACATGGGGCACGAGTTCCCTGTCTTTGTGTTGGTTGACCATTTAAATACTTCCCTTAAGTCAAATAGGTTCTCCAAATTGGATACTTCTTTTGGTATTGTGTGAGACTTTGGTTTGTTACTAGAGTCATTTGTTTCACCTCTTTGTTCATGGGGGTTGGTTTCTACTATTTTCTCTTGGAAAACTTCATCGTCAATAGCCAAATATTTAAAATTTTCCTGATTGGTTAGGAAGTTTATGATCTGTTCATCTCCTTCAAATACCTTCCAATTAGAAATATTTTTGGTCACTGATGGTTTGTAGAGCAGTTCCACAGTGAATTGGGAGGCTTCATAGTCTTCTAAAGGGGATATCCTCGAGGTAGCAGTGGCTAGGTAATCAACAAGAGTATTCTTTGTCCTGGGAATCACTGTTATGTTGAAGGATTCAAAATGTTTTATTAGCCTATGCACCTCCTGTTGGTAATTCCTCAGGTGAGGAGAGTTGAAATGTATATCATTCTTTACTTGCCTAACAATAATTTCAGAGTCCCCAAAAATTTTTAGTTCTTTAACATTTAAGTCTATGGATTTCTTTAGTCCTTGCACTAAAGTTTCAAACTCAGAGGTATTATTAGTGCATTCATATTCTAGTCTGCATGATAGTAAATTTTGTTTCCCCTTCAAGTCAATGAGGATACATCCTGCCCTCGACCCTTCTTGCGATTTAGACCCATCAAAGTATAGGGTTCAAACTTGTGAGTGAAAATCATAATATTCTCCATGCCTACTAATGTCCTCCTCTCCACCTACTTTGTTTGTGGTTTCCAACATAGGTTCTTGACAGAAGAGGGTTTCTTTCGCCGCTACCAGTAGATTTACTTGAAAATCCTTTTCGGAGTTTTGAGTAAGAGCTACATCAGATGAGAGAGGGGAGAAATTGCCGAAATTAGAATCACAGGAGTAGTTGCCTAGCACGGGGAAATATGTCGACGAGGGTTTGTTGAGGGCTTCTAAATCAGTGACAGTATGTTTGATATACCTTTCCCTATCGATCCTAATCATGTTTGTGTGTCCCTTTAATGGAAACTAGAGTTGAGCCCAGTCCGTGCTAAAATATCCATTCAACTTCTCAGAACAATCTCGACTAAGTAGCAGTCCATAAGCTTTCGGTATATCTACTACAATGATGTCAATTACTTGAACAAATTTTGGGTGTGTAGACATTATGATCATGACATCCTTGAGTTCTCTAATAACTTTCACCTAAGTTATATCTAGTTGTATAACATGTTTATCACTTTTGCGCAGGACTTTGTTTAGTTTCTTGCAGATAGATAATGACATAACATTAGAGTATTCCCCTGAGTCAACTAAAAAATTATGGAGGTTTATGTTGAAGACTTCAAATGTTAAAAGGAACGGTGGGACAAAAGGCTTTCCTTTTTTATCTACAGAGAAAGCGTTCACATTTGGTTTGTTTTCATATCTGTAGGAGATGGATTTTCCCCTTGGTCAGTGCTTGTTATAGGGGTTTCTACTGACTTCAATGCTTGTAATAGAAATTCCTTTTGCTAGGGAATTCTACACATGTCCATGACCGATACATTTTCCTTCAATCTTTTTAAATCTTCTACTATGTTGTAGTCTAGCTTTGGTGATTCTCGTGTATGGATGTTTATAAGATTTCTTTGGTAGACAAAAGGTGCTTTCGGGTGATCGTTTTTTTTTTTTCCCTCGATGTTTGGGAAATGGTAAGGTCATTTGAGACTGACTGAAACCTAATTCACGTTTTCACGGCCAAAACCTCAACGGGTGGTTCTTAAACCTCAAATATATCATCAGAAGGAATTGGTAAGTCAGGATCCCACAATAACATGGTTGTTTCTTCTGGCGGGTCAACTGCCTCCTGATCGACAATATTCACCGTTGAGCCGCTTGATTGTTCGGTAAGGGAAACTTCGTCTAGAAATTGATTGGCCATCAAATTCATGGCATGCACCCATTGTGTACATTATATTTCAGAATGTTTCTCTTGATGATAGGTACACAAAGAGTCGGATGCTACATTTCCCAGGTCGATGTTTAAGTTGGTTGGGGGAGGTTTAATTGCTTTGAATGGTGGGTTTCTCTTTAAAAAGGATATATAAGGCCTTGGGCCTTGGTTTCCTTCCCCTTCACTTCTTTTCATGTCTACGATTTCATTTGACAATTTCTTTATCACCTGTTGTAGGTCTTGTATGTCTCCACTCCCCTTTTCGAGACCTTGTTTTGTTTGTTTCTCTGGGGGTCTAGTAAACAAGATTCCCCTCCTAGGTGGAGGTTGAGATTCCTTCTTAACTAGTGAGACCTGGCCCTCTTTACATCCCTTTATTTGGAATTCAATAGTTTTGGCTTCCTCAAAATTTTCAGCTAGGGTATTCTTGGCAGCCCTTTTTACAAACATGGAAATAGAAGCAGGGAGAGCATTAACATATACCTCAATTTGCAACTCCTGAGTGGGTTTAGCTTCAGGTTGAAATTAGTTCAGGATAGTGGTAATTGTTGATCAAAGTCTTTAAACTTTTCTTTTGAACTCATGGTGGTGACGAACAGTTCAGCCATTAAATCTCCTATAGTGGTTTCTTCTACAAATTTGTCTAAAAAATCCTTTTGAAACTTCGTCCAACTAGTTATGGACCCTACATGCAAGTTCAAATACCATGTAGAGGCCGAATTCTCAATGGTATAGGGAAACATATTGCATACTACGTCTTCATGTTGGACATTCATTAGTCTAATAGCTAGCATGAATTTTTTAATATGGTCTTCAGGCAATCCAGAGGTTTCAGGGTCAAACTTGGGGAGTAACTTTTCTGGATGTTGAGGGAGGTTATGTACCCATCCGGGGATTTCTAGAGTAGCTCTTGCCAACCATGGTTGATTATTTTGAGGTGGGTTTCCCCTTTTTTCATTATTCTCATTGTTGTCCTCCATGTCATCCGACTCCGAATATGAGCGATCCGAGTTAAACCCTTCCTCGTCATATTCAAAATCGTCGGGCTCAGAGTAGTTACCAACTGGTGTTTCGGGGATCAAAATAAGGGGATGTTCGATCTTGGTGAGGGAGAAATCTATCAATTCTTCTACTATGTGAACAAAAACCTGGTCGGGGGTGTCGACCACTAGTCTGCTTACTTTTTTTCTATGAGGGAGTAACGAAGCTAAGGGTAATGATCCAATTTTCCAGGCATAATCTCTTGTGATTCATCTGAACTGGTTCAACTCCTCGTGGGGAAGAGCGTAAGGTATTTCAGGGAATAGATTTTCTTCCTCTTTCTAAGGTGAGTTACTCATTTTAGGAGTACTCAGTGTATGTGGGTTGTCTTGAGAATGAATAGCCATGCATGTGGGTTGTTTTGAATCTACAGGTTGTACGAAATATTATATCAAAAATATTATTAGCCATTCATTCAACATGCCCCTCCTTCTAGCACCAATTCTATTGAGGGGTACTAAATCCCTTTAACTCAACAGTAGGAACCAAACCTACCACAGAGGCCCAATTAGACTTTGTAGCATTTGATGGTGGAATGGTTCTCCAGATATTTAAATCCAGCCAATTTATCGATGGGATTTACGTAATGATTTACAGTATATATTCTTGTGAAAGTTCCTCCTTAAGTTTAAACATTCTCTTTTTGTCTTTTCTTTTATTAGATAGTTTTGATCAAAATATGTGTGCTGGTATAAACCAAATGGTAAAAGTGGGGGGGGGTTATTAACTACTAAAGAAGAATGAGCTTGGTATAACCCTAGTGCTCAAGCATGCAGAAAAAGATATTCACACATGTGACAAGCCTAGTACTAATACATTAACTTGATGGTATTTCAATTATTGACTGAGATACAATTATCGAAAGAAAACATACAAGAAATAAAATGATGGAAAGAAAAATAGTTTCCTTAGCTCAACATTAATCACACATTAACACAATGATCTGCTTTCATCATTAGAGACAAGAACTACAAAAAATATTGAAACAACTAACTTATCAATAGATTTAGAAAATCTTACTCATTACATCATCCATTCATGAAATAAAGTCAAAAGTAATTCCTCCTCAAATCCAATCACACAACGCCTTTGATGAAAAACAAAAGTTTGTCTCCGGTCCTAAACATGACTTCTCAATTAAGGTAGTTCAGAAATAGTTCTTTACAATTCCAAAA
>JASDQU010439020.1:4150-14879 GCA_032191745.1 Picea mariana | reverse complement strand
CCATGGGTGTTGTATCTACATGTGCATTTTCCTTCATGTCCAAATAACTTCATCAATCTTGTGGTCCAAAACCCATGACTAGGGTTGACATCAATGACAACAACCAATCTTCCAACACTATTGTGTTCACAAAAACCTGGCCAGGGGCATTGACCATTGGTCTGCTTACTTATTTTCTTTGAGGAAGTAACGGGGCTAAGGGCAGCGCACTGATCTATCGGGCGTATGCTCTTGTGATTCTTCTAAATTGATTCAATTCCTCGTGAGTAAGAGGGTAAGGTATATTAGGGAATAGGTGTTCTTCCTAAGGCTGGGGAGTGTCACTCATTTCAGGAGTACTCAGTGTGTGTGGGATGTCTTTGGAATGACTATCCATGCATGTGGGTTGTTTTGAATCTACAGGTTGTGCAAGTTATTTTGTAGAAAATAGTGTCAGCCATTCATTCTTTGGCCCTCCTTATAGCGCCAATTCTGTTGAGAGGTCCTAAGTCCCTTTAACTCAACAATAGGAACCAAACCCACCATCGAGGCATGTTGCGTCCCTTTAGTCACCTAAATGAGAAAAATAAGGATTCTTACAAGTCCAGTTAGGTTAGTTGGACAAGACAGCAGTGAATGCAAGAGTTAGAAACATCAATCATAAGAAATAAACAAAGAACTAATGCTAATAACAATAAAAGAAACTAAAATAGAGTGCATAAGGGAAATAGAAAAAAAATTAAAGAACATGCATGCCACCAATGGATAAGTTGTATTAGTGGGAAAACACCAAAGAGAAAGGGAGACTTATGGGTACCCTCTTCCTCCAAGGGAGGGATCTTGAACCCCCAATGATTGAGCTCTTCTTACAAGGAACAAGCTAAAATGAAATGGTGAATAAATCCAAAGCCCATCCACTCAAGAGGTGATGTGAATGGCTAAATGAAATGGTGCTTCTATGCTCTTGATGAGAAAAGAGGATTCTCCAAGAGAATATAGGAGCATAACAATACAAATGAATTCCTTCAAAATATAGTGCACCCATGGCCTCTTTTTATAGAAAAGATTTGAGGCATTATTCAACCAGTCTTTAGTGTGAACAAGGGGCTCTTTAGGGAACCCTTAGGTATTTGACCAGCCCCCCACTTGGATTCAACCTGGATTTGGGTGCCAAATCGACTTGGAAGATGATCCAGAAGTGGGTGGAAAGCCGACCAAAATCATAAATGCGTCATTCTGAGGTGTGTGCGGCTTTTTGCATCCACAGTCATGCATCGGGTGCATATGCGCTTTTCCAGTGTTATTTGACTATTGCACATGCACGCACTGCCTTTGTATCCTTAGTGCATGCTGATTTTTTAACCAGTTGTATAGTTTTGTGCCCTTTGGAAATGCATTTTCTGGTCCATGGATGAACTAATGGGTGTTTTGAAGATGTTGGATTCCTATAACCATTTGCGGATGAAATTCCAGTGATAACACATGCCTCCTGATGTGTGAGGCTAGGAGCATATGTATAGATGAAATACATCAATGTTTCTTCTATTGAGAGTACCTATGTAAGAAAGAGTGTTGAGGGGGATTTCAAAAGTGACCCATTGGAGGGAGAGGGGAGCCTATAGGACCCAAACCTTTTGCAAGGTGTGGAAAAATAAAACTGTGTACAAATGAGGCAGGCATGCCCCATGCTCATGTCATGTAACTAAAAAATGTGTAATACAGTAATTGAAGCTGTGTGTTGGTGTAGACGGCTGCAACACCCTTGGGGGTGTGTTGAGAATAGCAGAGGACAATTATGGTGGTGAAAAAACTCTGAAAATAGGTGAGGACACCTATAAGAAGTGTCGATTATAGGCAGACATTGATAGCCTATCAATTTCTAGAGGTCTTCGACAAATATAAAAAACAACTGCAATAGTCGCAAAGTAAGACCCACCGCAACATGATAAAGTGTTGAAGTCAAATGTCGTGGGGCTCAACGACAACAGAGAGAAATGATGGTCCTCTCTGTGTCGTCCGAGACAACTCATTGTAAAGGTAATGAAAGTCAACATATTGTCTCCCTTATGGAAACTGTGTTGATGTCGACAGGAAAGGAGACACGACTCTAAGAAGAAAAAGGATTCATGAAATCCACATGGTAAGATCAAGGACTGAGGAGATAATGGATGAAGTCAAGATGTGGTGAGACTCAAGACTTCCCTTGGTTGAGGATATTTGTGAAGGATAAGTGGCAGCAACTGGGGAACTAAATATAGCGTTAGGGGGACAATTAGATGTGGGTTAAGTTGTGCCAGAGGCGAGACAAAGTGGAAAAACTCAGAGATCAAGGGTACAGGGACTGTGGGATACTTGGGGTTTTTGGACAATGTCAACAGGAGTAGAAGATAATGAATGACCCAACCAAGGGCGAAATGGGTTTCTTTTTCCAAAAAAAGGGTCGTCAAGGGCGACGACAAAAAGCTATGTAAAGGCTGGAAACAAAAGGATTTTTCCAATTACCAAATAAATAAAGAATTAGTTGGGAAAAGTGTATAGATATAGAAACAGGTGCTCCAATGCAATATGGCTTGGCCTGTGAGGGTGCAAGTTGCGTGGAAAGTAGGTGGAGGGTGGGGGCCCCATAGGTGGGTTTCTGTATTAGGTAAAATGAATGGAGGACAATCTGCAAATGGGAAAACTGATGGTGGATGATATGGAGGGCTAATGATACTACGGAGGTGCAGTCAAAATGCGAATCGTGACTAGATTTACTCGGGAGTCCATTATGGGGAAGTTAGAAAAATGAGGAGAAGGAGCATGCGGCTAATTCTCGGGAATGAAAAGATTATGAGGACTCCCATCCCTAGGGGCTGAAAGAAGCATGAGTGTCAAAGTTTCAAGGGGGAATATAAATGGGACAACTCATGTGGGGAAGAGTGCTACTAGGTGACAGTACTGAAGTGCAACAGAGGTGTGAGTACTGCAGAGACAAATGGGGGGACCTTAGAGGAAAATATTAGAGGGTGTGATTGGGAGATGTTATTGATATTCAGAGGGAATGATTGCATGCCAGTAGTGATCTTATACCTGAAAGGGTCGTGTTGATTGGTGGTGACCAAGTACCTGCACATATGAAAACCAAATACCCGACGTGAACAATATCTGAAGATAAAGAACATATAATGGTTATTTGATAATTTTGAACATAAGCATGCATACCTTGGCGTGATGTGAGAAAAATTCTCGTCGGGGGCCAAGGATGGATGGTGGCCTGGGGAATGTGACTGTGTAGGTGATGGGATCCTGGTCCTGTGGCTGAAGATGAATCGGAAAACGGACACTCGGAGCTCCCAGAATTGAGTATGGAAGTTTGGCAAAAGGTACTATATATAGTTGTAGGGCCCACATTGCCACCTCATTTGTACCTATTGTCAGAGTGATTGGACGAGAGATTTGAGGAGAGATTTAGAGATTCTGGGAGATTGAGCCATTTGATTTGGGATTAGTGAGTTTCAGGTTAGTGGTTGTATCCTCCTGCATAGTAGCTAGGGGTTCTTTTTTGGGTAGGGCTTGTACGGGTGGTCGTACAAGGGGGTTTTGTGAGGGTGGGACCCCCAGTGTGCGGGAGATCGAGTGTTTTGTGCACACGCATGTGCAGCTGTAATTTGGAGAGCTGCACATGAGGGTGCCAAAATAGGGGAAACAAGCATGCATGGGATGTGCACCTATGCAAATCACAGCAGCACATCCATGCATGGATGTGTTTCTGACAGTTGCGGATGTGTGCGCAACTGTGGAGAGAACAGGCGCGCTAGGGTGCGCGTCTGTTGAGGTGACAGGGGTGTATGGGTGAACCCCTATATTTCCAATAGTCATGCATGAGTGTGTGACTATGGGGTGAACAGGCATGCATATGTGTGTGCCTGTGGGGAAAAAAGCCACACCTTTGAGGCAAAGCTGAAGGGTGTAAAAACTAATATTTTTGGGAGATTTTGATGTTTTTATGAGTTATGATGGCTGATTGAATCTTTTATGTGTGGATGGAGGTGACCAGTTTGACAGTGTCGATCCATTAGAGGGAGAGGGACTAGGCACACCTGAGAGAGGCGGTGAAAGATGAAGAGACGACAGTACGTGGTGCTTTGGCATCTTGTGGGCTACTGAAGTTTTTTTAGTGCTCACTAGTGAGGGAACAAGAGTACTTGTTGTAGTTCCTGATTTTGATGTGGAGTCCCGATCTGCAGTGTTTCATTGTGCGAGGTGAGCACCTAACATTCTCTGTTATAGAGGATGTGTACTTTTTGACTGGGCTCCCATTTCGGGGGACCCTGCTACCTGTCGAGCCCGTGGTACCCGGGGATGGGCAGTCGGTTGTCCTAGCCCAGACCTATTGTTCAGGAGAGGACTACATGTCTAGCTTTGTGGTGAGGATTGGGGTTATGGACGCCCTAGTGCATTGGTTTGTTGCATCAATGATTGTGAGATTGTATGGATCTCTCGCGACTCAGCGGATCAGTGGGGGTCAGATGAGGATTATGCAGCGGGCACTGGGTGGTGAGCATTTTTCATGGGGATTGATGCTGCATGCCAAGATGGTGGGGAAGCTTGATAGGTTTCGAGCTACTGAATCAAGGCATTTTTCCTTTAGGTCCATCTTGGTAGCATGGTTTTTGGAGAGGGTGCCCATGTTGCGCCTGAGAGTTTTATTAGATGCCCCAGGTATGCAAGAGCAACGATTGAGGCAGTGGGAAATGATTTTGGTTCTCCATGGTGGGGGGGAGAGTGGCCATTACTTCACGGCCGAGGCTATGCAGGTGTGGCGTCAGATGCCACATATCATACTCCAGTTCCCATATAGTGGGGTGGATTTCTAGGATGATCCAGAGATGGTGTTGCCCTTGGGAGAGGTGTTCAACCGCAAAGGTATGTGGATATATTTGATGTGTCAATTTGTAGATGGTATAGCATGTTATTTATGTATATATGGATGTTGATTCTCTCACTTGTTTGTTGTGTGTGTAGATGTGGGACCTCACGGGTGCGAGGTTGAGTTGGTCAGAGCGTCGACTCGTTAGGGGCCTATGAGACCACCGTGGGGAGAGCCACGGGTAGGGGAGAGAAAATGGTGGGATGAGGTTGGTGTGTGGCCGAAAGATGATGAGAGAGTAGGCAGAAGACATCGTTTTGATGATCCAGGTGTAGGAAAATCACATGCTCCTCCGGTGGGGGTCGGGGGAGAGTTCAAGGATATTCGCCGCCACTTGGAGGCAGTACTATAGGGAGTGCCCGAGGGCATGTGGTCGCATATTCAAGATGAGGGGGTCCTGGAGTAGTGTGTGGGCCTTGCGTTGGAGTGGGTACCTTGATCCACATAGCAGTTGTAGTGGGTGTGGCCATGACTGGGTGACTGCCCCTAGGACCTGAGGGACCCTTAGCTGGTGGGGCACCTCCACCCAAGAGAGGACTAGGTGGTGGGGATTTAGAGGAGCCATGATTGCCCCTGTATAGTTATTTTTGTATAGGCTTGTGAGCCCATTTTGTATATGGTGTTGGGACACCAATTTTTTATTTATAGGGGTGAGGTGGTTCACCAACCTATGGATGTTGTATATGTACTATTTGTTGTAAACATTGATGGTACATTTGACCGATATATATATATATATATATATGGATATACATTTTGGGATCTTTGTGATGTTCACATGTGTTGATGTTTTTTGGTTATGATGTCTAATTTATATGCTGTAACAAAATTTTGATGAGTTATGTATGTGTAATGGTAACTTGATGGGATAAATTCCAATCTAACACTAGGTTAGCTATATTATTTGCTATTTGATTAAATTGTCTTGGAATATGTGTGAATGTGATTGAATCAAAATGTCGAGATAAAATTCTAACTTGCAGGTATTTGCGGAAGAGGCATGGATCATGTACATGGTACACATTGTTGAGCTGAAGGACGATGAGTTGGGAATCTAGTAAGACTCTAAGGTGATGAATATGGAAGCTACTAGCCTCGGAAAAGAGGCCAATCATGGTTATGTATTCTGCTTGGTTGTTTGTAGCGGAGCCTAGGCATATGTCGTTGGAGTAGAGCAATTCATGCGAGGGGGTATAGAGGGCCCAAGCAACTGAAGCGAGATTCTGTGTCCAACGGCTAGCTCCATCGGTGTAATCAATGTGGAAGGCCAATGGAGGAGGCATCTGTCAATAACACAAATGATAGATTAGACGCAAGATATGGAGGAAAAAGAAGACTAAAAACTCTACAAAAAGAAAAATCCTAGTGTATCATGGCTGTGCTCAGGCATAAAATTTCTTTAAGTACAACCTGTTGACAAGTTCCTTGAGGGGGTGGCCTTCGAGAGAGGTCAGAATATATGCGCCTTTAGTGAGGCAATTTTGGATGATGTAAGTTCCATGCCATAACGACTCGAACTTTCCATGGTTGAAGGTATCGTGAGTGATATTGTAAGCAAGGATGACATCACCTTCCTTGAATGATTGAAGGTTGACATGGCGATCAAAGGTGGCCTTCAACCATTTTTTGGTTGCCTCATTGTTCTGTAAGGAAGACCGACGGTCTTCATCCAACGAATCTTATTTCAGCAAACGATGCTCCATTGGAGCAGTGTTAGGTAATATCTCAATAGCGGTGTGAAAGGTGGGGATTTTGCAGTCGATGGGGAGAGTGGCCTCAACCCCATGGACAAGATGAAATGGTGTGAAACCAATGGTAGTTTTAACTACCATGCAATAAGCCCACAGTGCGGAAAACAACATATGGTGTCAATTGGTCTTATGTTTGTTGACCGTGCATTACAACATGGTTTTGAGGACCTTGTTGACTGCCTCTACCTATCCATTGGACTGAGGGTAGTATGGGGAGGCAACCTCATGGGAGAAGCCTAACCTAGAGTAGAGTTCGACGAAATATCATTCTCAAAGTGTTTCTCGTGATCAGAGACTAGCTGTAGGGGGACGCCAAAGATGGAAATGACATGGTTGAAGAAAAAATGCATTGCAGTGTCAGCGGTGTTGTTGAAGGTGGGCATGGATTCAACCCATTTGGTAAAATAATCGACTGCTACAACGATGTATTTGTTTCCATTACTAGATGGAGGGTTGCAAGTCATGAATTCTATGCCCCATTTGCAAAAGGGGTTGACAGTAATGAATGGGTAGAGAAGAGAAGGTGGTGTTGTCACTTTGTTGGCATATAGCTGACATTTGTCACATCGCTTCACATCATGGATGCAATCATGAAACAATGTAGGCCAAAAAAACCCTTCTTGAATGATTTTCTGGGCGGTGGACATCCCTGAGAGGTGGCCACCACAGGCGCCGTTGTGGAAGTCATTTAAGACTCTGTCGACTTCGTCAATAGTCAAATATCGACAAAGTATGGTGACACAGAACCCAACCCTCGGGCCAAGATCTACACAGGATCGTTCTAATTTCTCCCTTAGACGAAGAGGCTCTCTCGAATCCCTATTGGAACCTCACAAAATTCGATCCATGGGTCCTTTGGAAACCCCACCTATGTGGACATGCACAAGGCATGAGATTCACCTCCTCCAAGTGATCACAACACTCTGACCAAGGCCTTAACAAAAGCGCCTTTCACAACTCGCGATCTCGCGAGTTCGTGAGTCGAAGCTCTCGACTCCTCTTTCTCCAAATATCCGATACTCAAAATGAAAAAATGGGTATGGCTCCTCCTGTTAGCGCCCTCTGTTTATAACCGTAGGCTAGGGATAATTGCTAGCACCTCTCGCTACTCATGACTTCACGAGTTGAAGTGTTGAGCCCTCCTAGTCCTCCTTCGCGAATCCACGAGACGCGATAAGTCAATAGAATTTTGAATCCTTCCCAGGTGAAGAGTGTCCACCTGTCAACCACGCGGTCCCCACCTGATGGACGTGACGTGTGTTCACCCAAGTCATCGACACTTGGCACTTCGCAACTCTAGCGATCAGGGTGCAACTCCTTCACCCTACGAAACCCCGATATACAAGGTAGCGAGACGCCAAATCTCATGGCTCTCCTTCCTCCTTAATCGATGGTTCATATTGAATTGCAATATCATGACTTAGGAGTTTGTAACGCAAAGAAATCTGCCTCCCCACTCGCGATAACCGAATTCACGATATGACCCAGATCTCTGCCACCTATCCTCCAAAATGGACGGTCTCGATTCCTTCGGTGTATCGGGAATTTGCATGTCCTCTCCTTTGTGCATATGAGATTAAATCTCGTGAAACTCCTCCTAGATCCGATGGCTATCAACTATCTGTGCACAATCTAATGGCCCAGATCTGTTTCTCTTCTACTGTGCTTTCCTGCCTACACCTGGATGTAAACTTCAACGATCCATATTTTTCTTCTGACACTGATCCTACGGTAGATGTATCTCCCTCCTGAGCTTCTGCTTCTTTCTTCTCCTTGGAATATTTCTGAAGTTTCAAAGGTCTCAGCCTTTGCTTCCTTTTGCGAGCCTACAACCTTGGTCTCGCCTACGTTCTCGAGATGCTCTTCCTCCCGAGCTTCAGGACTGTGAAACCTCAAAGAGTTTCCTCAACTTCTGCACTCCTTGCAGCTATTTCTCTGTGCGCAAAGGCACTGTTCCTCCTAAGATTTTTCAATGCTGAACCTCGAAGAGGTTCTCAACCTCTGCACTCCTTGTAGAGTCTCTACACACAAAGGTGCTATCTCTTCTGAGCTTTAGACTTGAAACAAAGTCTTCCCATGCTCACTCCTTGAACTTGATAAGCCTTCAAACGGCTGTCTCTCAACACTTCACTCAAGTGTTGGCCTAGTGAACTCCTTGTACAGGTCTTTATCCTCTTGAGCTTCAATTGATCAGACCTTTAAGGTCTCTGTCCCTTTCTTTCCTTGAAGGGATGGAAATTCCCTCTGGCAACTTCCTACTCAAGAACTCCTTGCTGAGCCTACAGGTTGTTCAGTAACCTTGTGAAGGTCTTCCTCCTAACACTTCTCTTCTCTCTGAACTCAGACAAGAGTTCTTTCTGTGCCCTCGTGCACCAATTCAATGCCCACCTAGTAGAGTTTCCAGAATCCTCAGTGATTCTGTCTTCTCAACGAACTCGAAATAGAGTTCTTCTCCTAATGCCTCCAGTGCATTTGCGCAATGCCCTCTTGGCAGAGCCTTATAGAATTATCAGGAATTCTGTCTTCTCTGTACCTTCTATGCACCTGCTCAAATGCCCTCCTAGAAGAGATTCTACAAAATCCTCAGTGATTTTGGTTTCCCTTTGAACTCACAGTAGAGTTCTCCTGTGCAATATCTTCACCTGCTCGATGCCCTCCTGGAAGAGCTCTATAGAACCCCTTAGTGAATCTGTCTTCTTTTGTGTCCTCCTCTACATAGTCCCACCTCCAAGGTGTTAAACAACCTTGAGGTTTCCTCCTGAGTCAATGAATTCAGATGGTGCACCCTCCTGACACATCTTCATCCAAATCCCACAGGATCTAGAAGTGCATTCCTTGCACTGGCTTACAGAACCCGCAGCGTTATGTCACACCCTCTTGGCATGAAGCCTCAAAGAACCCCAAACCTGAAGTCAAAGAGCCCACAGATAGCAGAACCTATCTTTCCCTGCAAATGCATACATAACATACATCTAGAGCATATCATAAACACATAAAGACATTCATTCATGAACTCATAAACATATGGACAACAACATGTAGGAAAAACTGCTCTGTTTGTATTAAACAAGGATGCCTCTTTACAATGTGTTTGAGCTTGGACTGCAACATAGTCTTATCTTTCCTCTCTTTTCTTCTCTTACTGACTCACTCAACTACTTCTAACTCATCCTACATACAAAGGATCTTTTACATGAGGGGGCTCTTCGAGCTCTTCCCTCCATCTCACCTACTCTCATTCAATTACATTGAATTTGCAATTAAATGGTTGTCTAGTCCAGATTGAAGATAGATCTAGCCTTACAACTATTTAAGGCTACTCTTAACTAAGCCTGCACATAGGCATAGCTTTATGGCTCCATGGCCTTACAAAACATTAATTACATTGATTTCAAATTCAAAATTTGAAACGAGAGGGTTGCGCCTCTCCTTTTTCATTGAATGTGCATTGTGTTGACTGGCTGGTTGGCACATGGATGGCTTGGGAGTGATGCTCTTGCATCATATGGTTTCGACCCCTTGTCGATATAAGATATCACTAATAAGGAGGTAGCAAGGGGCCTGGTGTCGAATACGTCGATGATCGTCCCTGGAGAGGTGGTTTTTGAACTTCTGCGTTCAGAGGTAGACGAGTAGATCGCCATACCAAGGATCATCCAAGGGGATGAAAAAGAGATGTTTGTCAGGGAAGTCGATATTGAAGGGAGAACTAGTAGTATCGGAAGGAAATGTCGTAATGAGTTCAGCGAGGATGAGAGATTTCTTTCTCTTGGGTGTTGAAAATTCGAGGTCATACTCCTGAAGGATGATGATCCATCAGGAAAATTTTCCATTAATTTGTTGACGACTGAGCAAGTGTTGCATTGGATTGGAATCTTCTATGACCTTTGTAGTTCGAAGTAGGATGTAATGGCGTAATTTATGTATTGCAAGGAAAACTTCAAGGGAAAGTTTCTCTTCGTGATTGTATTTCAAGGGTGGTGTTATCACCCCATAAGTTATGGGAATCAACTGGTGACTGGGATATTATCTATCTCTAGTGTTTTTGTTGACAAATGATTTTTCATTCTGCAAATAATTTGAAAAAAGA
>JASDQU010439019.1:29950-40771 GCA_032191745.1 Picea mariana | reverse complement strand
TTCAAGAATTAAGGATTTGACATTTGCATAAGTACTTGATTGAAGGCTCGGGAGCTCTGAGTTGTATTTAATGAAGGGTTGGTTGGGTGGAGAGTGGTTCTCCACATTGTGTTGTAGTCAACCGAATCCAAGTACAGAGTACTTTGGTTTTACACTCCTAAATAATTGTAATAAGTTCTCCACCACTTTTATGTCATGTGAATTATGCTATTAGTTTTATCACTTATGGCTATCAATTTATGAGTTTTATATTCATTTTACTGATTTTATGTAATAGAGTTAAAATTATTAGTTTTATCACTTATGGCTATCAATTTATGAGTTTTATATTCATTTTATTGATTTTATGTAATAGAGTTAAAATTGTTAAGTTAACCATTACAGGTTGCAACCCTTGAAGCTTATAAGCCCTTGTACAGCTATATGCAACTGATATCTATATGCTTATGTCTATGCTTGTTTAACTGATATCTATATGCTTATGTCTATGCTTGTTTAAGTTATTAAATAGACTTTGTTTTTGAAAAAATTTACAAGAAATGATAGGGTGCTGCTGTTTGAGGTTTCAAGGCTATGACTGCTTTAGCTTTCTATGTCCGTAGTAAAAAGACATATTCCTGAAACAAAAAGCTTAAATGATTCAGCGTGTCCAAGCCCGGAAGGAGAGAAAGGACAAAACACAAAACTTCAAGGTCCCACCGAGACTTGAACTCGGGTTACTGGATTCAGAGTCCAATGTCCTCACCGCTAGACCATGGGACCATTATTACAATATCTAATTATTCATTCTACAGGATCCAAATTCGGAATCTTTGTCATTGGGCATCTAAACTACATTGCATATATCTGTTTTGCTTATCCGCATTCGAAATCTCATTGGGTATCACCAATTGTGTCGTTGTAAAGACGAATTCTCTCTGTAGGACTGTGAACTGTCGACGAAATTATAAAGCAAAGCTAAAGCTACACAACTTAGTAACAACATATTAATGAAACCCCCTTGCTTGAGTTATATTTACCCAAAAAAAAAACATAAAAGAATTTGCAATGGCACTTCAAAGTCTAGAAGAGGGAGAACTATTCCTAACCTACCTAGATTTACTAGGTATAAAAATGACAAACGGTATGGTATTTGATATGGACCAATTCTAGGCTTGTATATGAAGAGGACACCAGTTTTTCGGATACAACTAGGATGAGTAAACAAGTTAAATATCCATAAGGTAGTAAAGACTCTTAGTGGCATTTTTTTTATGTTGTAGTTGTAGGTAATATTCACGCAATCTTGGTTATGTTTTCTGGTATTTGTTTTGAGTATCTTTTTAATATGTATTTTATTATCTATTGTATCCATCCTTTTATAAAAATCAGTGGTAACTATATCTGAATTGATATCCATATTCATATCTTGGTAACTTAGGTGTGATACATCAACCTACGTAGTTTCCAAAATGTGACTCAAGTTGAGCAAAATATTTTCTTGAGTTGGTGCATTCTGGAACTTGTGGCCCTATTCAAACCTTGTTTTTTGTAGGTTCAAAATATTTTATCGCGTTTGTTGATATGCTTATAGAAAAGCGTATGTTTACTTATTGATGAAGAAATAAGAAGCTTTGAAGCATTCAAAGCATTAAAGATCGTAACCAAGAAGCAGAGTGTAAAATCCATAAGAAGGTTAAGGTGTGACAATGGAGGTCAATACACCTTACATGTGTTCACCAAGCATCATATACAACCCAACAAGATGGAGTAGCTGAGAGGAAGAACGGACCTTTAGTAGAAAGTGAATAGAAACATGCTTGCAAGTAGTGGTCTACCAAATTCATTCTAGTTAGAAACTATTTATGTTGCAGCATATGTTAATTTTTTTTTATCTACTACAGCTATGAAAGGCAAGATTCCAGCAGAAGCGTGAGCTTTGGATGCATGAGAAACCATTGATGGCACACCTTAAGGTGTTTTCTTGTCCATCCTCTATTGAGGCGCCAGACTAAAAGAGACAAAAGTTGAACACTAAGTTCCAAAGTGCAAATATCATTTTCATTGGCTACATATTAGGTTAAAAGATGTATGTTATTTAATCCTACTAAAAGAACTATATGTATTGGTTGAGATGTTATTTTAATGGGCAAGAAGGGAAAAAAAAGAGAGGGTAAAAGCTAGAGAAAAGACCATATACAATGCTCCATGATGGCAATTCCATCCTGTCTAACAAAGTTGTAGTAGTCATCCCATTGAACTAACTGGAATTGTACCATCATGTACTGAGGAGATTGTATGTCCAGATGACAACTCCAAGTTTGTTGACAAGGACTGAAAATATGAAATTCAAGCCTCTAAGCCATTAAATACGCAAGTACTTCACCAATCAAGAAGAATAAGAAAACTTTCCCTCAAATCCATGAAAAATTGCACAAGGATATTATGCATTAACAACCAGATGAATCATACCTAAGGTCTAAAAGAGACATCAAAAAATCCTAAAACATTTGAGTTGAGAAGAGCATTAGATAAAGAATATGAATCATTCACTAAAATTGATATTTGGTTGACTTTGTGCCAAGGACGTCGCCTCTTGAAGAGGGTAAGAATGGCAATTAAAATAACTTGATCAATTTGAAGAACAACAATACAATTCCCCAATAACACACATTAAATGAAGTCACAACTAGAAGGAATGTGCATATACCTTAAGATAGTATGTAACTACAACTAGAATGATAGTTAAAGAAGATGGAAGTATAAAGAAACAGGGATTATAAGGTAGAAAAGAAGGTTTTTAAGTTTTGATTCTCAATGTTAGTGGTATATATTTGATCAAATTTCCTAATGGAGAAAGGGCAGAGGATGAACTTGCAAATTTTCTAATGACAATAACTTAGTGTAAGTCCTTGTAACCATAACCAACTTGGAAGTTGAGATGAACAAAAATAAAGATAATAAACCCATGAGTACTTGTAAGATGGAAATAAAGTAGACAAGTCAGAAATTAATTCAATTCTACAAGTTGAATGGGGTAAACACCTTAGCATAAAGGCATTATTCCCCTAGCCAGTGAAAGATTAGTAATACTGAGCAAGGTACCCAATTTGAATAGCAATAGTATGGAATTGTTTGTATTATATCATTTAGTTAAATCTCATATGACTCCATTGAGAGGTATACCTAATGAATAACATTGAAGTGAGTAGGGAAACTATGAAAAATAGAGGAAAGGGATGTAAAAAGAATGTCCAACCATAGTGTGTATGGAAGGCAGCTTACTAAAGCTAGTAATTATGTTGAGAATGAGGTTTTTATGCATGTGAATGATTCCTATTGAGGAAATTAACAAGAGCATTTGTAAATGTTGTGTGAGCACTCCTGTTGCAGTTGGATTTTTGAAAGCCACAGTAGAGAGATTCCTGGCCAATCTATGTTGGAGCCCTAGAGGGGATGTAGATTGTTTGAGGGATTGTAGTGGAGAAGGAAATATCATCCCTTGGGTTGTGCATATTGATGGGGAAAAGATTTAGGTGGTTGGAATTGATGTAGGATTCACATCACTGTGTTTTTAGAGATTTTGGAGCTGCTACAGTGGAAAATAGACACCCATAGAAGCCTACCTAGTAAATTGTCAACTTCTTGTGGAAAGAAAAATAATTTATTATTGGAAAAGAATTGGTATCTTGATTAGAACATGCACTAGTAGTAATAATGATAATTCTTGCATTAGACGTGATAGTTGGCATTCCTTGCATATATATAATCATGCAAGTAGGTGGCTTGATTTTGTTGATGAATCATGATAAGCATGTCGATGATGTTTTATTAATTTGCATGCATTATGTGTTGAGATAATTATTATATTCATGATGTTATACTATCCTAAGAACCCTATGGTATCTACATATATGATGTTATGTTGTGTTAACATGTGATTCCATTTAAATATGTTGATGAAAGGTTGTCTTTGATAAAGATGTGTTGAGGTTATATTTCTTATGATACTATCTCTTGATGTGATGATGTAATTGCATGGAAATATTTTATGATAAGATGTTTTGTGATGACATGCATAAGCATGTGGTGATGACAATGATGTTGTATTCTCATGATGACATGCGAGAGTTAGCATGTGGATTCTTTCTTTGAGATGTTGATATTATGATTATAATTAATACATTGGTTGCACATTGTGAGGTGGTGATTGTCAGGTTATCCACCAGTGGGCCAAGAGGGCTAGTTTATTTGATGATCTCATGGGATCCCATACCTACAAAGGAGAGTATCTAAAAAGTGATGATTTATGGGCTGGGGACAAACTCAATCAACCAACCTATGCCAGTGGTTATTTTCCCTTGTATGATTCCTGATGGACATGGAAAAATTTTGAGATTGTCAAAGTGCCTAATATTAGAGTTGTGATGTCTGAATTCTTGAAAAAGGGATAGAGTGTTGCTCGGTGTTGTGGGATTGATCTTCGATGCCTGGGGCTATGTACCTGATGGAGTATAAGGAGGGATTTTAGGTTCAGCCTTTTGAGATGCTCGGTGTGCATGAGTATTGATCCAAATGAATAGTGTACGCGAGTATTGATCAAAATAATTGGTTTACATGAGTGTTGATCCAAGTGTGTAGTGTACCCAACCACCTTGGTGAGTGTTGGGATGGCAGGGTACTGGGAAATTCCATCAATTTTCCTTTGAATTCACCATAAACACAAACAACCTCCGATAACATACAACAACACCTGCTCCACCATACTATTTTACATGCAAAATTATGGATAACACATAACAATTCATAAATGTATATATACACATAGATTCTATAGTCATACAACAAATAAACACATAATTACACAGTATAACAAAAAATAAACATGGAACTTATCTTTTATGAAAACATTGACTAGTTGCAGACCTCCGACGTTCCTCCCATCCATAGACCACACCGCTCATAATATCTCAGCAGTGGGTCACCCCCGATATGGAGCTATTACTCCACTAGGGAAAAATCTTCCTAGCCAACTATGGTCCACAGTCAGTATTGTTAAAATTAATACATCTACAAGAGCCATTCTCTGGGAGGATGGAAAAGACCCTAGTTATGATCTAGGGCCCCCAGTACACTCTTGGGGTTCTTGGTTTGGGACCAAGCAGTTAGAGCCATGGAAAAATACACTAGTTGGGCCTCGAGTGTATTGTTGGGGTTCTTGGTCAAGGACCAAGAAGTTTGATGGTATAAGTCCCTAAATGTGCTCTAGGGCCCCTATATGTGTTCCAGTGAATCCTTGCTCAGTGCTTGGATTGATCCTTGGTTGTGTACCTTGGTGGATAAGACCCTAGTTGTGATCTAGGGCCCCCAAATGTGTTATGGGGTATCTTGGTCTGGGACCAAGAAGTTTCTTGGTTAAGTACCAAGTCGAGATGATGTGTGACCTTCTTCTCTCTCGGGATGGTCCATGTGACCTAGGAGTAGTTAAGAAGAAGGGCATGATCACATCATTGACCCTCCTCATATGTTGGGATGATAAATTCTTATAAGTTATATCATGAGACTCATGTGGACAAATATGCCATTAAAGAAGGACTTAACCTTTGACTTTGTCTTATTTTTTATTAATGAAACCCCCTTGCTTGAGTTATGACCCCTCTACTTGTTGATGATGTGTTGGTTTGATTCTTTACTTCTTCCTAAAGAAAAGTTGGTCGCTTTTATCTTGAAACCCCTCTCATCTATTTGTCTTATTTCCTTGTTGACTTTTGATTTTCCATTTAAATATTTCAAATTGTAAAATATTATATATTTATTTGTTAGTTTGTAAACCTAACCCTAAAGTTATGGAAAATAGGCTAACATGTTAGCCCTAACCCTACCTACCAAAAACTATATAAGGAGTGGTTTGTTCCTCATTTGACACACTCAGTCTCTCTTAGCTGAATTTTAGACTGAGGTATTGTTGCGGTTCTTTTGGATCAAGTTACTAAGTGGTTGTGGCTCTTCTGGAAATGTCTCTCAGCTCCGCCTTTGTGTGTTTCTGGTCTGCTCCAACTACCGTGGGTTTATCATTATCAGTTATGTTTTGTTTAGCCTGTTGCTGACCTGAAAAAGTCTTTCCCAACCAGTCGTAAATGGTTTGTTATTGTTGTTCTGGTACCTTATTATTATGTCGCTTTGATGCCTTAAAGATGTCGCCTTAACCATCTGCTGGTGTCGCCCTTGTATGTTGCCTCACCCTATCTGCTAGAAACCCTAATACCATTATTGTTGGGATTGTTCTAAAACTACTGGTATTTTGAAGAAGATTTCTATAGGCTGAAAGTGTTAAGGTTGTTTGAGTTTTTTTTTTCTTTTCATCCCTAGGTGGAACAAAGTTGTTTTTCTTTCATCCCTATTACTTAAATTTGGCATGATCCTTAGATTCTCAACCTGCTGATTTGTTTTCTGGTTTACTATCCTAAAAGTTCTTCTTGGCACTATCCACATGATCATGATGAGATCTACCCTGATGGTTTGATCCATGATCCATTAATCTTTTTTGAGCATACATTGAGGAAGGTAACAACAACATATCGAGTAATTTTGTTCTTTGTTTCATTCAAGGTAATATTCAGGTCTATGTTATGCTACTTATTGATTTATGCTATTAGATTATGCATCTGAAATTTTAATGTCTTGTTGATCCTAAATTACAGTAGCCAATGTTTGGAAATTAAAATTAAAATATTTGTATTCTAGCTAGCTATTATTTTTTCCTTTAAATTCTAACATGGTATTAGAGCTTAGGATTTGAAAGGAGCTCATTTTTTATAGACTTTTGAGCCTATGTAGATCCTCTATTAAAGGTGTGTTTTTCATATCAGCAGAAATTGTGTTTTGCATCAGATCTCTCATATAAACAGTCTTCAATATGGATTCTTCTTTAGTCAAATCAGAAGATAGGCTTAAAGGGGATTCAAACTCAATGCCTGGAAGGCTAGGGTCTTTAATATCCTGGAAGAAAGTGACTTGGATGAGTTGGTTACCAGGGTGATGGAAGAACCTACTTCAAATGTAGGAAGAGCAACCTATAAGAAGAGGCAGACCAAAGCCAAGAGAGTCATTTTTTACTCAGTTAAAGATAGTATGATGCATATTATTGCTCACCTAAGGACAACAAATGAATGCTTTGATGCCCTAGCCAACTTGTATGAAAATAAGGCCACAACTTAGAAGAGGTCCTTGAAGAAACAACTACGTACATCAAAAATGGGAAAGGATGAAACCATCTATGCCTTCTTTTCCAAAATTTCCCAAACAAGAGATCAACTTGCAACAATTGGAGTTGCAGTAGATGATGATGAACTTGTACAAACAACAATAGATGGTCTTCCAAAATCATGGGAGACATTACTCTCATCTATAAATGGAAGATAAGTTCAACCCAACTTCGAAAGATTATGGCATGATTTCTTGGAAGAAGAGGGCAGACTTAAAAGCATAAATGAACCCTCCATTATGAAAGACCATGCTCTTTCGGTCAAATCCAAGAAATGGAAGAAGTTTCCTCAACACAAAGGCAGAGGTAAGAAACCTCAAGGTAATAAATTTCATCCTCACTCTCATTTATCTAAAGTAATATGCTTTAACTGTAGCAAACTAGTTCATTATGCAAAAGACTGCAGGAATCCTCCTTCACAGCAGAAACTGAAAGCCAGGTTCCATGCTCCAATTGCAACTAAGGAAGAAGAGCCTCAAATAAAGAGAACCAAAGTTCTTTCTAAAGAACAAGAATAGCGGAGAGAAAGTTATCTTGTTTCAATTATCTCTGGTGTTGTCACCAAATCAGAAGAAATTTGGTTAGTGGATATCAAGGCCTCCAAGCATATGAATGGTTTCAAACAGAACCTTGTAAACTACCAAGATATGAAGTTCAATGTGAAGGTTGAATTGGGTGATGATGGCATAAGGAGTTGGATCAACCTCTTTTTAGCTTCAGTCAGGTAATGTATTTCATGTTGAAGAAATCCTTTATGTTCCTGGCTTAAAGAAAAATATTATTTCAGTTGCAATTCTAGAAATTAAAGGGTACACAGTAGCTTTCTCCAAAGGAAAGGCTCTTATGTGGCCCTCAAATGAAAGTATGACCTCAACCATGATGATCGGAGTCCAAGAAGGTGGACTTTACAAAATCTATGGTCAAGTTATTCAAGCATTAGCTCATGAGATGATCAACCCCTATGAACTATGACAAAGAAGGTTTGGACATATCAACTATAATGCTCTCCCAGGTTTGCAAAAGATGGTAATAGGTATGTCGGTTTTTTCTTTTGAGCATGATAGTATCTGTAGAGGTTTTGCTCTTGGTAAAAATACAAATAAAGCTTACCCTCATAGTAATAAAAAAACTAATGGTATCTTAGATATTATTCATTTTGATCTCTATGGACCTATGATTGCTCCGTCCATGAATGGTTGCCTTTATTATATCATTTTTATTGATGATTTCTCTCGTAAAACCTGGACTTATTTTCTGAAAACCAAAGATGAATCCTTCAGTAAATTTCAAGATTTTAAGAATCTTGTTGAGAATCAAATAGGTATACATATACGTATTTTCATAATAGACAATGGAAAAGAGTTTGACCCCCACAAGTATGATGATCTTTGTTGGGATTCTGGGATTAAGGAGTTGATCGTGCCTTATAATCCTCAATAGAATGGGGTTGTAGAAAGAAAGAACAGGACAGTTTGTGAGGAAGCCAGGGCTATGATGTATCATCAAAATGTTTTGTTATCTCTTTGGGCCGAAGATGCAAGTATTGTAGTTTGTATTCATTACAGATGTCATCATAAAGCCTTGGAAGAGAAAACTCCAGAAGAAGTCTTCACGGGTAAGAAACCTTCAGTTGATCATTTGAGAATTTTTGGTAGTCTTGTCTACATTCATGTACCAAAAGAAAGGCACTTTTGTGGAGTAGAGTGAGACCTCAAAAGCATATAAAAACTATGTACCAGGTAAAAATTATATAGAGGTCGATAGAGATGTGACCTTCCATGAGAAAGTTGCCTTTCGTCATTCCAGATAACTTCCCTATGATACAGAGGAAAAAGAAGCTCCATCTCCAGAACCTTCAGATTCACAACTTTCAAATGAGCAGAGGGAGGAGGCCAATGAGCCTTCAGTGGACCCCATAAGGGATTCTATTGAGTTTCCCCTAGAGAAACCTCCTGCCAAAAGGAAGCCAGCATGGTTTTGTGAAATTTTAAAGGAAGCATAAAAACATGTAACACCTAAAGGTACTTTCAGAGAAAGAAAGAAGCCAAATAAATACTCAAGTTTGATAACTCAGATGAATCTTGTGATTGACTCAGAACCTTCCACTTTTGATGAGGTTGTCAAACATAAAGTGTGGAAGGATGCCATAATAGAATAATATGAGTCAATATTTAAGAATGATGTATAGGAAGTGGCCCCAAGACCTTAAGGAAAATCAATAGTAACCTCTAAATGGATTTACAAAATAAAGCATGCAACAAATGGCAGTGTTGAAAAATTCAAAGCTAGATTCGTGGATCATGGTTTCTCTCAGAAAGAGGGAATTGATTATGATGAGATTTTAGCTCATGTTGTCAGGTATACTTCTATCAGAGTCATCATTTCTCTTGCTTTAGTTTTTAATTGGAAACTTCACCAAATAGATGTCAAGACTACTTTTCTTAATGGTGAAGTTGAGCAAGAGGTTTACATCGAGCAACCTGAGGGTTTTGTGATCCATGGGAAGGAATCCCATGTTTGCAAACTCAAGAAATCCTTGTATGGATTGAAACAGGCTCTGAGAGCTTGGTATGGAAGAATTGACAATTTTCTTCAGAGTCTTGGGCTCTCCAAGAGTATAGAAGATCCTAATCTCTATATAAATATTGTGAATAATCATATTGTTATATTGGTTTTATATGTGGATGATTTGTTCCTTACTGGAGAGGAAAATCTGATAGCTCAGACTAAGAGGGATTTTTCAACAGAGTTTGAAATGAAATATTTCGGTCTTATGCATTACTTTCTTGGTTTAGAGGTGTGGCATAAACAAGGTGATATATTTCTTTCAAAAAGTAAGTATGCAGTTGATGTGTTTCACAGATTTGGGATGTTGGATTGAACGTCCATGACCACACCTATGATTTCTAACCTGAAGAAGTTGTATGAGCAAGCTATAGTTTTAGATCCATAAGACCCTACAATATATCGTCAAATTATTGGGTCCTTGATGTATCTAGTACACACCAGACCAGACATTTGTTATGTAGTAAATGCCCTCAATCAATTTATGTGTAATCCAAAACACATTCATATGGTTGTTGCTAAATATATTCTCAGATATGTCCGGGGGAATATAACTTATGGGCTCAGATACACTTCTAGTTGAGGTGTAATGCTTCATGGCTATACAAATTCAGATTGGATGGGCAGTATAGTGGACCGTGTTATCACCCCATAATTTATGGGAATCATCTTATGACTTGGATATTATCTGCATCTGGTGATTTGGTTCACAAATGATATGGCATTCTTCAAATAATTTGTGAAAAACAGAATAAAATAAAAAGGGACAGGAGGGCAGAAAAGATTTGAAGAAAAGTCCCCATGCAATAATGACAACTTGGTCATACCGTCTAAGCATGGCCAAGTTATTTTAAATTTTCAAGGGTGATAGGGTAGTGAATACATCTGATCATACAGCCTAATCTTGATCAGATAGCCCCTAGGTTAAGGGTAGTGAATACATCTGATCATACAGCCTAATCTTGATCAGATAGCCCCCAGGTTAGAACTAGTGAATGCATCTGATCAAACCA
>JASDQU010439019.1:14732-26155 GCA_032191745.1 Picea mariana | reverse complement strand
TTCAAGAATTAAGGATTTGACATTTGCATAAGTACTTGATTGAAGGCTCGGGAGCTCTGAGTTGTATTTAATGAAGGGTTGGTTGGGTGGAGAGTGGTTCTCCACATTGTGTTGTAGTCAACCGAATCCAAGTACAGAGTACTTTGGTTTTACACTCCTAAATAATTGTAATAAGTTCTCCACCACTTTTATGTCATGTGAATTATGCTATTAGTTTTATCACTTATGGCTATCAATTTATGAGTTTTATATTCATTTTACTGATTTTATGTAATAGAGTTAAAATTATTAGTTTTATCACTTATGGCTATCAATTTATGAGTTTTATATTCATTTTATTGATTTTATGTAATAGAGTTAAAATTGTTAAGTTAACCATTACAGGTTGCAACCCTTGAAGCTTATAAGCCCTTGTACAGCTATATGCAACTGATATCTATATGCTTATGTCTATGCTTGTTTAACTGATATCTATATGCTTATGTCTATGCTTGTTTAAGTTATTAAATAGACTTTGTTTTTGAAAAAATTTACAAGAAATGATAGGGTGCTGCTGTTTGAGGTTTCAAGGCTATGACTGCTTTAGCTTTCTATGTCCGTAGTAAAAAGACATATTCCTGAAACAAAAAGCTTAAATGATTCAGCGTGTCCAAGCCCGGAAGGAGAGAAAGGACAAAACACAAAACTTCAAGGTCCCACCGAGACTTGAACTCGGGTTACTGGATTCAGAGTCCAATGTCCTCACCGCTAGACCATGGGACCATTATTACAATATCTAATTATTCATTCTACAGGATCCAAATTCGGAATCTTTGTCATTGGGCATCTAAACTACATTGCATATATCTGTTTTGCTTATCCGCATTCGAAATCTCATTGGGTATCACCAATTGTGTCGTTGTAAAGACGAATTCTCTCTGTAGGACTGTGAACTGTCGACGAAATTATAAAGCAAAGCTAAAGCTACACAACTTAGTAACAACATATTAATGAAACCCCCTTGCTTGAGTTATATTTACCCAAAAAAAAAACATAAAAGAATTTGCAATGGCACTTCAAAGTCTAGAAGAGGGAGAACTATTCCTAACCTACCTAGATTTACTAGGTATAAAAATGACAAACGGTATGGTATTTGATATGGACCAATTCTAGGCTTGTATATGAAGAGGACACCAGTTTTTCGGATACAACTAGGATGAGTAAACAAGTTAAATATCCATAAGGTAGTAAAGACTCTTAGTGGCATTTTTTTTATGTTGTAGTTGTAGGTAATATTCACGCAATCTTGGTTATGTTTTCTGGTATTTGTTTTGAGTATCTTTTTAATATGTATTTTATTATCTATTGTATCCATCCTTTTATAAAAATCAGTGGTAACTATATCTGAATTGATATCCATATTCATATCTTGGTAACTTAGGTGTGATACATCAACCTACGTAGTTTCCAAAATGTGACTCAAGTTGAGCAAAATATTTTCTTGAGTTGGTGCATTCTGGAACTTGTGGCCCTATTCAAACCTTGTTTTTTGTAGGTTCAAAATATTTTATCGCGTTTGTTGATATGCTTATAGAAAAGCGTATGTTTACTTATTGATGAAGAAATAAGAAGCTTTGAAGCATTCAAAGCATTAAAGATCGTAACCAAGAAGCAGAGTGTAAAATCCATAAGAAGGTTAAGGTGTGACAATGGAGGTCAATACACCTTACATGTGTTCACCAAGCATCATATACAACCCAACAAGATGGAGTAGCTGAGAGGAAGAACGGACCTTTAGTAGAAAGTGAATAGAAACATGCTTGCAAGTAGTGGTCTACCAAATTCATTCTAGTTAGAAACTATTTATGTTGCAGCATATGTTAATTTTTTTTTATCTACTACAGCTATGAAAGGCAAGATTCCAGCAGAAGCGTGAGCTTTGGATGCATGAGAAACCATTGATGGCACACCTTAAGGTGTTTTCTTGTCCATCCTCTATTGAGGCGCCAGACTAAAAGAGACAAAAGTTGAACACTAAGTTCCAAAGTGCAAATATCATTTTCATTGGCTACATATTAGGTTAAAAGATGTATGTTATTTAATCCTACTAAAAGAACTATATGTATTGGTTGAGATGTTATTTTAATGGGCAAGAAGGGAAAAAAAAGAGAGGGTAAAAGCTAGAGAAAAGACCATATACAATGCTCCATGATGGCAATTCCATCCTGTCTAACAAAGTTGTAGTAGTCATCCCATTGAACTAACTAGAATTGTACCATCATGTACTGAGGAGCTTGTATGTCCAGATGACAACTCCAAGTTTGTTGACAAGCACTGAAAATATGAAATTCAAGCCTCTAAGCCATTAAATACGCACGTACTTCATCAATCAAGAAGAATAAGAAAACTTTCCCTCAAATCCCTGAAAAATTGCACAAGAATATTATGCATTAACAACCAGATGAATCATACCTAAGGTCTAAAAGAGACATCAAAAAATCCTCAAGCATTTGAGTTGAGAAGAGCATTAGATAAAGAATATGAATCATTCACTAAAATTGATATTTGGTTGACTTTGTGCCAAGGACGTCGCCTCTTGAAGAGGGGAAGAATGACAATTAAAATAACTTGATCAATTTACAATTCCCCAATAACACACATTAAATGAAGTCACAACTAGAAGGAATGTGCATATACCTTAAGATAGTATGTAACTACAACTAGAATGATAGTTAAAGAAGACGGAAGTATAAAGAAACAGGGATTATAAGGTAGAAAAAAAGGTTTTTAAGTTTTGATTCCCAATGTTAGTGGTATATATTTGATCAAATTTCCCAATGGAGAAAGGGCAGACGATGAACTTGCAAATTTTCTAATGACAATAACTTAGTGTAAGTCCTTGTAACCATAACCAACTTGGAAGTTGAGATGAACAAAAACAAAGATAATAAACCCATGAGTACTTGTAATATGGAAATAAAGTAGACCAGTCAGAAATTAATTCAATTCTACAAGTTGAATGGGGTAAACACCTTAGCATAAAGGCATTATTCCCCTAGCCAGTGAAAGATTAGTAATACTGAGCAAGGTACCCAATTTGAATAGCAATAGTCTGGAATTATTTGTATTATATCATTTAGTTAAATCTCATATGACTCCTTTGAGAGGTATACCTAATGAATAACATTGAAGTGAGTAGGGGAACTATGAAAAATAGAGGAAAGGGATGTAAAAAGAATGTCCAACCATAGTGTGTATGGAAGGCGGCTTACTAAAGCTAGTAATTATGTTGAGAATGAGGTTTTTATGCATGTGAATGATTCCTATTGAGGAAATTAACAAGAGCATTCGTAAATGTTGTGTGAGCACTCCTATTGCAGCTGGATTTTTGAAAGCCATAGTAGAGAGATTCCTGGCCAATCTATGTTGGAGCCCTAGAGGGGATGTAGATTGTTTGAGGGATTGTAGTGGAGAAGGAAATCTCATCCCTTGGGTTGTGCATACTGATGGGGAAGAGAGTTAGGTGGTTGGAATTGATGTAGGATTCACATCACTGTGTTTTTAGAGATTTTGGAGCTGCTACAGTGGAAAATAGACACCTATAGAAGCCTACCTAGTAAATTGTCAACTTCTTGTGGAAAGAAAAAGAATTTATTATTGGAAAAGAATTGGTATATTGATGAGAACATGCACTAGTAGTACTAATGATAATTCTTGCATTAGACGTGATAGTTTTCATTCCTTGCATATATATAATCATGCAAGTAGGTGGCTTGATTTTGTTGATGAATCATGATAAACATGTCGATGATGTTTTATTAATTTGCATGCATTATGTGTTGAGATAATTATTATATTCATGATGTTATACTATCCTAAGAACCCTATGGCATCTACATATATGATGTTATGTTGTGTTAACACGTGATTCCATTTAAATATGTTGATGAAAGGTTGTCTTTAATAAAGATGTGTTGAGGTTATATTTCTTATGATAATATCTCTTGATGTGATGATGTAATTGCATGGAAATATTTTATGATAAGATGTTTTGCGATGACATGCATAAGCATGTGGTGATGACAATGATGTTGTATTCTCATTATGACATGCGAGAGTTAGCATGTGGATTCTTTCTTTGAGATGTTGATATTATGATTATAATTAATACATTGGTTGCACATTGTGAGGTGGTGATTGTCAGGTTATCCACCAGTGGGCCAAGAGGGCTAGTTTATTTGATGATCTCATGGGATCCCATACCTACAAAGGAGAGTATCTAAAAAGTGATGATTTATGGGTTGGGGACAAACTCAATCAACCAACCTATGCCAATGGTTATTTTCCCTTGTATGATTCCCGATGGACATGGGAAAATTTTGAGATTGTCAAAGTGCCTAATATTAGAGTTGTGATGTCTGAATTCTTGAAAAAGGGCTAGAGTGTTGCTCGGTGTTGTCGGATTGATATTCGATGCCTAGGGCTATGTACCCGATGGAGTATAAGGAGGGATTTTAGGTCCATCCTTTTGATATGCTTGGTGTGCATGAGTATTGATCCAAATGAATAGTGTATGCGAGTATTGATCAAAATAATTGGTGTACATGAGTGTTGATCCAGATGTGTAGTGTACCCAACCACCTTGGTGAGTGCAGGGATGGCAAGGTACTGGGAAATTCCATCAATTTTCCTTTGAATTCACCATAAACACAAACAACCTCCAATAACATACAACAACAC
Organism: Picea mariana; assembly: GCA_032191745.1. Lineage (NCBI taxonomy): Eukaryota > Viridiplantae > Streptophyta > Pinopsida > Pinales > Pinaceae > Picea > Picea mariana. Next base: position 21,436 of record JASDQU010439019.1, on the reverse strand, counting down.
CTTCTCCACCATACAATTTTACATGCAAAATTATGGATAACACATAACAATTCATAAATGTATATATACACATAGATTCTATAGTCATACAACAAATAAACACATAATTACACAGTATAACAAAATATAAACATGGCACTTATCTTTTATGAAAACATCGACTGGTTGCAAACCTCCGACGTTCCTCCCATCCATAGACCACACCACTCATAATATCTCAGCAGTGGGTCACCCCCGATATGGAGCTATTACTCCACTAGGGAAAAATATTCCTAGCCAACTATGGTCCACAGTCAGTATTGTTAAAATTAATACATCTACAAGAGCCATTCTCTAGGAGAATGGAAAAGACCCTAGTTGTGAGCTAGGGCCCCCAATACACTCTTGGGGTTCTTGGTCTGGGACCAAGCAGTTAGAGCCATGGAAAAAGACACTAGTTGGGCCCCGAGTGTATTGTTAGGGTTATTGGTCAAGGACCAAGAAGTTTGATGGTATAAGTCCCTAAATTTGCTCTAGGGCCCCTATATGTGTTCCAGGGAATCCTTGCTCAGTGCTTGGATTGATCCTTGGTTGTGTGCCTTGGTGGATAAGACCCTAGTTGTGATCTAGGGCCCCCAGATGTGTTATGGGGTATCCTGGTCTGGGACCAGGAAGTTTCTTGGTTAAGTACCAAGTCAAGATGATGTGTGACCTTCTTCTCTCTCGGGATGGTCCATGTGACCTAGGAGTAGTTAAGAAGAAGGGCATGATCACATCATTGACCCTCCTTGTATGTTGGGATGATAAAATCTTATAAGTTATATCATGAGACTCATGTGGACAAATATGCCATTAAAGAAGGACTTAACCTTTGACTTTGTCTTATTGTTTATTAATGAAACCCCCTTGCTTGAGTTATGACCCCTCTACTTGTTGATGATGTGTTGGTTTGATTCTTTACTTCTTCCTAAAGAAAAGTTGGTCACTTTTATCTTGAAACCCCTCTCATCTATTTGTCTTATTTCCTTGTTGACTTTTGATTTGCCATTTAAATATTTCAAATTGTAAAATATTATTTATTTATTTGTTAGTTTGTAAACTTAACCCTAAATTTATGGAAAATAGGCTAACATGTTAGCCCTAACCCTACCTACCAAAAACTATATAAGGAGTGGTATGTTCCTTATTTGACACACTCAATCTCTCTTAGCTGAATTTTAGACTGAGGTATTGTTGCGGTTCTTCTGGATCAAGTTACTAAGTGGTTGTGGCTCTTCTGGAAACGTCTCTCAGCTTTGCCTTTGTGTGTTTCTGGTCTGCTCCAACTATCGTGGGTTTATCATTATCAGTTATGTTTTGTTTAGCCTGTCGCTGACCTGAAAAAGTATTTCCCAACCAGTCGTAAACGGTTTGTTATTGTTGTTCTGGTACCTTATTATTATGTCACCTTGATCCCTTAATGATGTCGCCTTAACCATCTGCTGGTGTCGCCCTTGTATGTTACCTCACCCTATCTGCTAGCAACCCTAATACCATTATTGTTGGGGTTGTTCTAAAACTACTGGTATTTTGAAGAAGATTTCTATAGGCTGAAAATGTTAAGGTTGTTTGAGGTTTTTTTTTCTTTTCATCCCTAGGTGGAACAAAGTTGTTTTTCTTTCATCCCTATTACTTAAATTTGGCATGATCCTTAGATTCTCAACCTGCTGATTTTTTTTCTGGTTTACTATCCTAAAAGTTCTTCTTGGCACTATCCACATGATCATGATGAGATCTACCCTGATGGTTTGATCCATGATCCATTAATCTTTTTTGAGCATACATTGAGGAAGGTAACAACAGCATATCGAGTAATTTTGTTCTTTGTTTCATTCAAGGTAATATTCAGGTCTATGTTATGCTACTTATTGATTTATGCTATTAGATTATGCATCTAAAATTTTAATGTCTTGTTGATCCTAAATTACAGTATCCAATGTTTGGAAATTAAAATTAAAATATTTGTGTTCTAGCTAGATATTATTTTTTCCCTTAAATTCTAACATGGTATTATAGCTTCGGACATGAAAGGAGCTCATTTTTTATAGACTTTTGAGCCTATGTAGATCCTCTATTAAAGGTGTGTTTTTCATATCAACAGAAATTGTGTTTTGCATCAGATCTCTCATATAAACAGTCTTCAATATGGATTCTTCTTTAGTCAAATCAGAAGATAGGCTTGAAGGGGATTCAAACTCAATGCCTGGAAGGCTAGGGTCTTTAATATCCTGGAAGAAAGTGACTTGGATGAGTTGGTTAACAGGGTGATGGAAGAACCTACTTCAAATGCAGGAAGAGTAGCCTATAAGAAGAGGCAGGCCAAAGCCAAGAGAGTCATTTTTTACTCAGTTAAAGATAATATAATGCCTATTATTTCTCACCTAAGGACAACAAAGGAATGCTTTGATGCCCTAGCCAACTTGTATGAAAAGAAGGCCACAACTTAGAAGAGGACCTTGAAGAAACAACTACGTACATCAAAAATGGGAAAAGATGAAACCATCTATGCCTTCTTTTCCAAAATTTCCCAAACAAGAGATCAACTTGCAACAATTGGAGTTGCAGTAGATGATGATGACCTTGTACAAACAACAGTAGATGGTCTTCCAAAATCATGGGAGACATTACTCTCATCTGTAAATGGAAGATAAGTTCAACCCAACTTCGAGAGATTATGTCATGATTGCTTGGAAGAAGAGGGCAGACTTAAAAACATAAATGAACCCTCCACTGTGAAAGACCATGCTCTTTCAGTCAAATCCAAGAAATGGAAGAAGTTTCCTCAACACAAAGGAAGAGGTAAGAAACCTCAAGGTAAGAAATTTCATCCTCACTCTCATTTATCTAAAGTAATATGCTTTAACTATAGCAAGCTAGTTCATTATGCAAAAGACTACAGGAATCCTCCTTCACAGCAGAAACTAAAAGCCAGGTTCCATGCTCCAATTGCAACTAAGAAAGAAGAGCCTCAAAGAAAGAGAACCAAACTTGTTTCTAAAGAACAAGAATAGCGGAGAGAAAGTTATCTTGTTTCAATTATCTCTGGTGTTGTCACCAAATCAAAAGAAATTTGGTTAGTAGATAGCAAGGCCTCCAAGCATATGAATGGTTTCAAACAAAACCTTGTAAACTACCAAGATATGAAGTTCAATGTGAAGGTTGAATTGGGTGATGATGGAACTTATGCCATCAAAGGAGTTGGATCGACCTCTTTTCAGCTTCAGTCAGGTAATGTATTTCATGTTGAAGAAATCCTTTATGTTCCTGGCTTAAAGAAAAATATTATTTCAGTTGCAATTCTAGAAATTAAAGGGTACACAGTAGCCTTCTCCAAAGGAAAGGCTCTTATGTGGCCCTCAAATGAAAGTATGAGCTCAACCATGATGATCGGAGTCCAAGAAGGTGGACTTTACAAAATCTATGGTCAAGTTATTCAAGCATTAGCTCATGAGATGATCAAGCCCTATGAACTATGACACAGAAGGTTTGGAAATCTCAACTATAATGCTCTCCCAGGTTTGCAAAAGATGGTAATAGGTATGTCGGTTTTTTCTTTTGAGCATGATAGTATCTGTAGAGGTTTTGCTCTTGGTAAAAATACAAATAAAGCTTACCCTCATAGTAATAAAAAAACCAATGGTATCTTAGATATTATTCATTTTGATCTCTATGGACCTATGATTGCTCCATCCATGAATGGTTGCCTTTATTATATCATTTTTATTGATGATTTCTCTTGTAAAACCTCGATTTATTTTCTGAAAACTAAAGATGAATCCTTCAGTAAATTTCAGGATTTTAAGAATCTTGTTGAGAATCAAACAGGTATACATATCCATATTTTCATAACAGACAATGGAAAAGAGTTTGACCCCCACAAGTATGATGATCTTTTTTGGGCTTATGGGATTAAGGAGTTGATCGTGCCTTATAATCCCCAATAGAATGGGGTTGCAGAAAGAAAGAATAGGACAATTTGTGAGGAAGCCAGGGCTATGATGTATCATCAAAATATTTTGTTATCTCTTTGGGCCGAAGCTGCAAGTATTGTAGTCTGTATTCTTTACAGATGTCATCATAAAACCTTGGAAGATAAAACTCCAGAAGAAGTCTTCATAGGTAAGAATCCTTCAGTTGATCATTTGAGAATTTTTGGTAGTCTTGTCTACATTCATGTACCAAAAGAAAAGAGGACTAAATTAGATCCCTCTAGAAAGAAAGACACTTTTGTGGAGTAGAGTGAGACCTCAAAAGCATATAAAAACTATGTACCAGGGAAAAATTATATAAAGGTCAATAGAGATGTGACCTTCCATGAGGAAGTTGCCTTTCATCATTCCAGATAACTTCCCTATGATACAGAGGAACAAGAAGATCCATCTCCGGAACCTTCAGATTCACAACTTTCAAATGAGCAGAGGGAGGAGGCCAAAGAGCCTTCAGTGGACCCCATAAGGGATTCTATTGAGTTTCCCCTAGAGAAACCTCCTGCCAAAAGGAAGCCAGCATGGTTTCGTGAAATTTTAAAGAAAGCATAAAAACATGTAACACCTAAAGGTACTTTCAAAGAAAGAAAGAAGCCAAATAAATACTCAAGTTTGATAGCTCAGATGAATCTTGTGATTGACTTAGAACCTTCCACTTTTGATGAGGTTGTCAAACATAAAGTGTGGAAGGATGCCATAATAGAAAAATATGAGTCAATATTTAAGAATGATGTATAGGAAGTGGTCCCAAGACCTCAAGGAAAATCAATAGTAACCTATAAATGTATTTACAAAATAAAGCATGCAACAAATGGTAGTGTTGAAAAATTCAAAGCTAGATTCGTGGCTCATGGTTTCTCTCAGAAAGAGGGAATTGATTATGATGAGATTTTAGCTCATGTTGTCAGGTATACTTCTATCAGAGTCATCATTTCTCTTGCTTCATTTTTTAATTGGAAACTTCACCAAATGGATGTCAAGACTACTTTTCTTAATGGTGAAATTGAGAAAGAGGTTTACATCGAGCAGCCTGAGGGTTTTGTGATCCATGGGAAGGAATCCCATGTTTGCAAACTCAAGAAATCCTTGTATGGATTGAAACAGGCTCTGAGAGCTTGGTATGGAAGAATTGACAATTTTCTTCAGAGTCTTGGGCTCTCCAAGAGTATAGAAGATCCTAATCTCTATATAAATATTGTGAATAATCATATTGATATATCGGTTTTATATGTGGATGATTTGTTCCTTACTGGAGAGGAAAATCTGATAGCTCAAACTAAGAGGGATTTGTCAACAGAGTTTGAAATGAAATATTTCAGTCTTATGCATTACTTTCTTGGTTTAGAGGTGTGGCATAAACAAGGTGATATATTTCTTTCGAAAAGTAAGTATGAAGTTGATGTGTTTCACAGATTTGGGATGTTGGATTGAACGTCCATGACCACACCTATGATTTCTAACCTGAAGAAGTTGTATGATCAAGCTACAGGTTTAGATCCATAAGACCCTACAATATATCGTCAAATTATTGGGTCCTTGATGTATCTAGCACACACCAGACCGGACATTTGTTATGCAGTAAACGCCCTCAGTCAATTTATGTGTAATCCAAAACACATTCATATGGTTGTTTCTAAATATATTCTCAGATATGTCCGGGGGAATATAACTTATGGGCTCAGATACACTTCTAGTTGAGGTGTAATGTTTCATGGCTATACAAATTTAGATTGGATGGGCAGTACAGTGGACCGGAAGAGCACTTTCGGATATTGTTTTTGTTTGGGTTCAACTATGATCTCCTGGTCCAGCAGGAAGTAGGGCTCCATATCCCAAAGCACTGTAGAGGAAGAATACATTTTTGCAAGTGTTTCTAGTAGAGAAGCAGTGTGGCTCAGAAAGATACTCTCATATTTGTTTAGTGTTGAGATTGAACCCACAGTAAATCACTGTGATAACCAGAGCTATATAAATCTCTCCGAGAATCATGTTTTTCATGAAAAATCAATACACATTGATATGAGATATCACTATGTTCAGGACATGGTGTAGAAGAACATTCTTAGTATTCAATATGTTCTAACAACGGAACAAACTGCAGATATTTTGACCAAGCCCCTGTCATTGACAAAGTTTGTATACTTTCGTGACAATCTTGGTGTTGCTGAGAATGCCTCTCTTGCTGAGAGGGAGTGTTAAAATTAATAAAGTTGTGAAATCCATTCTCCAGGAGGATGGAAAAGACCCTAGTTGTGATCTAGGGTCCCCAGTACACTCATGGGGTTCTTGGGCTAGGACCAAGCAATTAGAGCCATGGAAAAATACCCTAGTTGGGCCCCTAGTGTATTGTTGGGGTTCTTGGTCAAGGACCAAGCAGTTTGATGGTATAAGTCCCTATATGTGCTCTAGGGCCTCTGGATGTGTTCCAGGGAATCCTTGCTCCGTGCTTGGATTGATCCTTGGTTGTGTACCTTGGTTGATAAGACCCTAGTTGTGATCTAGGGCCCCCATATGTGTTTTGGGGTATCATGGTCTGAGACCAGGCAATTTCTTGGTTAAGTACCAAGTCAATATGATGTGTGACCTTATTCTCTCCTGGGATGGTCCACGTGACCTAGGAGCAGTTAAGAAGAAGGGTATGATAACATCATTGACCCTCCTCGTATGATGGGATGATAAAACCTTATAAGTTATATCATG
>JASDQU010439019.1:3580-14682 GCA_032191745.1 Picea mariana | reverse complement strand
AAAACTTGTGCCTCTAACTAGCCTAATATCTTAATTCAAACAAAGCTAAATCATATAGAGAGATCCCTCTCTGAAGCTGGAAGGGCTAGATCCCATCTTTAAAAGTGGTTGGTTAAGGTTACCTTTGTGTATTTCCTCTTTTCAACCTCTAGGAAATTTACAGAGTGATAACAGACCGGAAGAGCACTTTCGGATATTGTTTTTGTTTGGGTTCAACTATGATCTCCTAGTCCAGCAAGAAGTAGGGCTCCATATCCCAAAGCACTGTAGAGGAAGAATACATTTTTACAAGTGTTTCTAGTAGAGAAACAGTGTGGCTCAGAAAGATACTCTCATATTTGTTTAGTGTTGAGCTTGAACCCACAGTAAATCACTGTGATAACCAGAGCTATATAAATCTCTCCGAGAATCATGTGTTTCATGAAAAATCAATACACATTGATATGAGATATCACTATGTTCAGGACATGGTGCAGAAGAACATTCTTAGTATTCAATATGTTCTGACGACAGAACAAATTGCAGATATTTTGACCAAGCCCCTGTCATTGACAAAGTTTGTATACTTTCGTGACAATCTTGGTCTTGCTGAGAATGCCTCTCTTGCTAAGAGGGAGTGTTAAAATTAATAAAGTTGAGAGCCATTCTCCGGGAGGATGGAAAAGACCCTAGTTGTGATCTAGGGCCCCCAGTACACTCATGGGGTTCTTGATCTAGGACCAAGCAATTAGAGCCATGGAAAAATACCCTAGTTGGGCCCCTAGTGTATTGCTGGGGTTCTTGGTCAAGGACCAAGCAGTTTGATGGTATAAGTCCCTATATGTGCTTTAGGGCCCCTGGCTGTGTTCCAGGGAATCCTTGCTCGGTGCTTGGATTGATCCTTGGTTGTGTACCTTGGTGGATAAGACCCTAGTTGTGATCTAGGGCCCCCATATGTGTTTTGGGGTATCATGGTCTGAGACCAGGAAATTTCTTGGTTAAGTACCAAGTCGATATGATGTGTGACCTTATTCTCTCCGAGGATGGTCCATGTGACCTAGGAGCAGTTAAGAAGATGGGTATGATAACACCATTGACCCTCCTCGTAAGATGGGATGATAAAATCTTATAAGTTATATCATGAGACTCATGTGGAAAAATATGTCATTAAAGGACTTAACCTTTGGCTTTGTCTTATTTTTTATTAATGAAACCCCCTTTCTTGAGTTATGACCCCCCTATTTGTTGATGATGTGTTGGTTCGATTCTTTACTTCTTCCTAAAGAAAAGTTGGTCGCTTTTATCTTGAAACCCCTCTCATCGATTTGTCTTATTTCCTTGTTGACTTTTGATTTTCCATTTAAATATTTTAAATTGTAAAATATTATTTATTTATTTGTTAAGTTGTAAACCTAACCTTAAAGTTATGGAAAATAGGCTAACACGTTAGCCCTAACCCTACCTACCAAAAACTATATAAGGAGTGGTCTATTCCTCATTTGACACACTCACTCTCTCTTAGCTGAGTTTTAGATTGAGGTATTGTTGCGGCTCTTTTGGATCAAGTTACTAAGTGGTTGTGGCTCTTATGGATAGGTCTCTCATCTCCTCCTTTGTGTGTTTCTAGTCTGCTCCAGCTACCATGGGTTTATAACTATTAACTATGTTTTGTTTAGCCTATCACTGACCTGAAAAAGTATTTCCCAACCAGTTGTAAATGGTTTTGTTATTGTTGTTCTGGTACCTTCTTATTGTGTCACCTTGTTGCCTTAATGGTGTCACCTTAACCATCTATTGGTATTTCCCTTGTATGTTGCCTCACCCTGTATGCTAGGAACCCTAATACAATTATTGTTGGGGTTATTATGAAACTACTGGTATTTTGAAGCAGATTTATGTAGGCTTGTTAAGGATAAATTTGACACCCTAGGCTTTAGGTCAATTTTAGGTTGAGGGAATCAAACTAGGCATAATTCAGGGGTGGATCCTAAGGTCATGAATGATAACACCAACTGTGGATTATCTGAAAAATACCTTCGAAACACCCCTCTCATTTTTGGATGGTGCATGCCAACCACAGGGAGGCTACCCTAGGGTGTATTTCTTGATGGATAAAATCTGATATATAAAAACACAAATCAGCAAGAACAAAATGGTTTTGGAATGAGGGTTAGATAACCTCACCCAAAACTTGCATAAAAAATTAATTTTAGAAAAATTTTAGTGGAAAACCCTAAGCAAAGTGAACCAATAGAATGAAAAAAGAAAGAAATGAGCAAGAAAAGAACACTCCAATGGTGCCAAATCGAACCCCAGTGAAGGATGAGCTTCAAGAAATCTGCAATTTGTTAGAAATCTAATGAAAAAACAAGAATCTAGGCCAAAATCAACACATAAGACTCTTTGTTCATGTCAAATCGGAGGAATGGCTCCATCACAGGGAAAAGCCATGAATTGTTACAATGATCTCCAAGAATATAAGAATATGAAGCTAGAATGAGAGATAGAATGAGAGAGTAGTAATGCTCCTGCAATAGAGTGATCAAACTGTAAATTGTGGAAGCATGTTGCATATATATCTAACTGCATGAAGAATTCACCCTGATGTTTCCAAACTGGGCCAAAAGTTGTCCAATATCCAACGCCCATGTGTCAATCTGTCCATCTACCATGTGTCACTGCATGAAAAACTGCTAAAATTGGCTGAGCGCACCTTTCCCAAGCAATCTGGCCAAATCTGGGGGTTATCTGGAGGACAATGGAGGTCGAATGGGTCAAAACTAGTTAGGTATGGAGATGTTAAGGAAAAAAAGGTAAGAGGGGCGCACCTCATGGAGAGAAATAGGGCACATGAGTGATAGAATGGAAGAAAAAGGGAGAAATGGAAAAAGTGGAAAGCTAAAGAAGTAAAAGTGGAAAGTTGGGAAAGGGAAAAAGTGGAAAGCTAAAGCAAAAGCCAAAGAAGGAAAAGTGGAAAGTTGGGAAAGGAAAAAAATAAAAGTTAAAGGCTAAAAGCTAAAATAGAAAGGAGACAACTCACCCATTTTGACTTTTTGACTTGCTTTAGAATGCTTTATGACTTTGGGAAACTTCTTTATTTTATCCAGTTTTCATTTAGCAAGTGTTGGGTGCCTTAGTGGGACTAGTTTTAGGAGGAAAAGGACCCATATTTAGGCGTGTGGGCCCCACATAGGTTTCCACCTCACCCTTCCACGTCATCACATGTGCCACCTCATCATCCAAAAAGAAGGTTGTCCAAATACCATAAAGTTTATACTTATTGGAAGTAGAATTGGACAAGGAGTAAGAATATGTTGTCAAAAACTGATGTGAGGGGTCAATAAGATATTCATGGGAAAGAAGTGTCCCATAATGATGCAAGTCTCTCATACTCAAACCTAGAACTAAAATCTCATCCTGTAATAACTCAGAAATCACTGAAACAAGCTCTGAACTCAACACCTGTAAGAAACCATCCTCTAACTAACTAGAACAAGAATCACTGCACCTGGAAGACCTTTGAATGATGGTCCTGTGCTATCAAGAATAACCTATGAATGCCAACCTGAAAGGAGAGACTGGCCCTTTGACCATCCAAATCTCAAAGGTGAGATTTTGGGGTCAACAAATGGCGATTCATAAGGGCGTGACCCCCTGCAGGTCTCGAGAACCTAGAACTCACGTCTACAACTAAAACCATCCAATTCCCATGATGTCGAGAAACTGATGCCAAAGGAATAAAACTAATAATCGTAACATTTGTTGATTGATACTAGTAATTGGTCTATTGGTCCATGGAGTCAAGCCATACAAACCATGAAACTCAAACCAGAATGCCTCTGAAAATCACATGAGATGAAAATATGATCTGAAAACCTCTACACTATGAAACTACTGCCACTTTCCAACCACTACATTGATCTATGTGGTAGATGTGTTGATGTTGACATAGAAGAAGCAGTCACTTAGTCAAAGGCCAATAAGGTAAGCCCCTGCTAAGTGTGAAGGTCACCCACCAATGATGGCAATGGGGCCTAAGGCACGGACACACTCTGTCGTGATGAAAAATGATCTGGAGTCGAATCATGACAAGAGTCACCTGATCAAGTCACAATGATACTCAACCATGTCAAGTGTGAAATGACTGCCAATGAGGCTTGCATCCATTAAGGTGTTCAACACTCCTTGGTTGTATGTAGATAAGGTGTCGATGTCGATACAAGGCAACCTACTGAAAAAGAAGCAATGATGACTCTCCTTCCCTAGTGTGAAGTGAACAAGTTGAATCAAAATGTGTGGTGGGTCAAACAACTCAAAATCTGTATCATATCCCTATGCTGGATGAGGGGACTCTGTAAGATGGTAAAACTCAGTGAAGCAATGATGAAAAGACAGATACAATCACATATGTCTTTCATCCTACCCCCCTAAACTCTATTCTCGGGTGATGAAAAAAGGATCCCTCATCTAGCCTGGAAATCTAGGCTGACACAACATCTGGCATGAGGCCATTGAAAAGTAGGAAAGGCTTCTGACAAGCACAACATCTCTGGAAAACGGAAAATGTTCCTAGGAAGCAAGAAGTAAAGAAAAGAAAATTCCTAATCTATCATAACTCAAACCACATGCTGGGAAAGGGATAGTGGGCCAGTGAATCTAGTCTAGACTAAAAACTGGAAAGAAACAATGGAATCTACGCTAGGAAAAGCAAGGTGACAGTAAATGAAAATAACAAAAATCTAAACTAATGCCCGCAAGTACCCAAAAATGTTGAAGGGGTTAAACCCTTCATTGGAAAAAGTGTTTAAGATGTTTCCCATTGATAGGAAACTACATGACATCACCATCCAAATCGACAAGATGAAAAGTGTTGGGCCCCACTGAAGCATGGACACTGAATGGACCCAACCTCAAACTATCAAACTTACAGTGGTCTCCTGACTTCTCTCTTCTCTTGTCCCACAACAATACCAAATCACCAACATGGAACACCTTTCCTTTAGCTCTCTTATCAAAGGATTTATTTACTTGTCTCTGATGATCAATGAAATGTGTCAAAGCCTCTAATCTATCCTCCTCAAGATGAACTAGATCATCAAATAGACCATGCAAGGCCTCTTCATCTGTAGCGAACTCTCTAATCATCTTATGGACTAGAATCATCAAGTTAACTGGTAGGACTACATCAACACCATAGACCAACTTGAAGGGTGCCTTAGCAGTTGATTGCTTCTTTGTCACTATGTCAGCCCACAATGCATACTTGAGACTGCTATCCAAAGCTCTCTTGTTTTCACCGACTATTCTTTTGATTATCCTGATCAATTTCTTGTGGGAGGAATCTGCCATTCCATTACCCTTTGGGTAGTAGTTAGTCGAATGGGCTAGAGTGATACCAAACCTCAAGAAGAAAGCCACCAACTCGACTAATCTAAATACATTGCATTATCAGTCGTAATCTTCCTAGGGACGCTGAATCGAGTGAGGATATTCTCCTCCATGAATCGAATAATGGTAGCAGAGGATGATGTCCCGATAAGAATGGATTCCACCCATCTAGTGAATTAATCAGTAGTTTCCAATATCCAAGAATTGCCAGCACTAGAAACCTATGGAATTTGTCCAATAAAGTCCAACCCCCATTGTTGGAAGGGGGCCTCTATCACAACTGGATCTAAGGGAAATGTTGGCAGTCTCTGCTTGCCCTCAAACCTTTGACAAGGCTCGCATGCGCGGATGAAAGTATGAGTATCTTTGAATAGATTCGGCCAATAGTATCTGACATGCATAATCTTATGGGTTGTGGTCCTACCAGAAAAATGACCACCAGATACCCTTGCATGCAACTCAGTCATGATATAATGTGTTTCATGTGGTAAAACACATCTCAAAATCAGCCCATGAGGGATCCTCCACCCCAAGCGACCCTTCCAAAGATAATACTTAACATCACGGAGCTACAAAGATCGTTTATGCATCTTACTAAAGTTAGAAGGACTTGAAAAAATTTTCAAGTAAAAGATAATATCACGATACCAATTAGAAACTTCTAAATCATCAGAAATACAATTTACCTAATTAATTACCTGAGGTTCCAAGTCCTTCTCAGTCATCAATGCAGCTAGTCCTTGACCTTTAACAATTTTAGCAATCTTTACCTCGAGGTCATACTCTTGTATTTTTGTCACCCACAACCCTATGTTTTCTAAACACTCCTTTTGAGCCAATATATCTTTGACTTTAGGAAAAGGGGCATATGCTACAATGTGTGAGTCCCAAAAATAAGGTCTGAAAAGGGCCAATCCTTTGACCATAGCATAGGCTTGTTTCTCCATGGGCTTGTATTTGAGCTCAGATCCCTGCAAGGACTGGCTCATATATGCAATCGATTTCTCATGCCCATTTGTGTTTTTCTATAATGAAACACAAGCAATAGTCTGATCAGATGCAAAAGAAAATATATGAAAATCACGTGCATAATCAGAACTAGCTAAAGTAGGAGAGTGATAAAGAGCCTGTTTGATTCTCTCGAAAGCTTGCTTTCCTTCTTCCCTCCAAACCATGTCATGCCCCTTATTTAGCATATCTGTAATAGGCTTTACGATCTCTACAAATTTGGGGGTAAATCTGTGCACAAAGTTCACTCACCCAAGAAAAGATTGAATACCTTTTATAGTACTAGGCAAGGGAACTTCTGGTATTCCATTGACCCTTTCATGATCGATTCACACTCCTTATTTTGAAACAATATGGCCCAATAGTTTTGCCTCAAACATGCCCATGAAGGAATTCTCGGGATTGAGTGAAATGCCCAAGTTCTGGCACCTGTCAAAAGTAGCACGCAAATGAGAGATATGATCAGACCTCTTTTTAGAATACATAGTAATATCATCCTGATAAACAACTATGAATTTCAATAAAAAAAATCTTTAAATGCACGATCCATAGAACACTGGAATGTTGCACCGGTGTTTATCGGGCCAAAAGGCATCCTGATGTAAGAGCAAGTGTCCCAAGGAGTAACAAAAGCGGTTTTTTGGCGATCCTTTCTGGCCATTGCAACCTGGTTGTAACCTGAAAATCCATCAAGTGTGGACATCATATCTAAACCTATAATTGTTTGTAGTAAGTGGTACATGCTGAGCAAAGGATAGTTGTCTTTTAAGCATGCCCTATTCAGGTTCCTGAAATCAATGTATACTCTAATTTCCCCATTCCTCTTCCTCACTGCTACAACGTTTGACACCCACTTGGAATACTTGATATACTCAATGATTTTTTCTTCATATAACTTTTGCATCTCTTTCTGAATGGTAGGGGAAACTTTGGGGTTTGTGAATCTGAGTCTCTGTCTGAATGGTTGGACATCTGCTCAGAGAGGGATCTCATGGTTAAGGACGTTCTGGTCAAAAGTCTTCAACTTGTCATACGACCAAGAAAAAACATCCTTATACTCATGGACCAAACTGATGATCTCATTTCATTCTTTATTTGTGCATGCTTTACCTATCTTGATGTAGCAAGGAGACTCCTTGGAACCCACATTTCCGTCATCAACCTGCGAGGAAACATCAGTTGTATCAATTTTCATCATCTTATTCAAAAACCTATCTGATCTATCAAACATGTTTTCAAGAGGAACTGAATCAGCAGGTATATGATTAGATCTCAATTGAATCATAGGAGTATCCTTCCCATCATGTACCTCATCAATCAAACAATCAAAAAATTCTTTCTCACCATGCATAAAATTTGAAATTTGGTCTTCATCATCAAAAACTTGCATAGCAGTAATGTTATCAGGAGCATGGCGAAAATATAACTCAACTAAATTTCGGATATATGGATTAGCAAGAGTGGTATCAAACAAAGTGGTTGATCAAGCAAGAGCATCAGCCTCCCTATTTATCTCTCTACCAATATGAGAAATATTAAATGCATCAAATAATTCAATTTCATCCCATACTGCATTCATGTACCTTCTCATATGTGGATGTCTTGCTTCACATTCCTTGCGTACATGTTTCACAATCAACTCGGAATATCCCTCCACTCTAAGGGATTTCACCCCCATTTTCCTCGCTTTATTCAAACCTAACAACAAAGCCTCATACTCAGCCATATTGTTGGTGCATGGAAACTCTAAGAGATAAGAGAATGGATAAATCATATCGTTAGGTGAGGTAAAAAATATGCTTGTGCCAGCTACAATGTAAGAACTAGAACCATCAAACTACATAAGCCATACCTGATTGGGATCGTATTCTGGAACAACGAGAATAGGGTGATCTACATCATTTGTAAGCATGCAGTTTCCTATATCCCCCTCCTTGGCCTCGGGTTCCTTGACGTCAAGATACATAAGGTCATTGTCTCCTACATTTGGTTCCTCCACATTGTGGAGCATCTTATGTTCTCTGAAGACATGGACCTTTATGTTGTCCTTCACCGGAATGTCAGCATAAGTCAAATCCATTTGTAGGGTTCCCCCACATCTATGCACCATTTGTGAGACAAAAGCATTCCCCACTAAGTAGGGCAGTCAATGATCACCACATCCATAACCATGCGCCTATGTGGACATACAAGCAAGCAAAATTGTAAGTCTTTGATAATACCAAGGCATTCAACTTCTCTAGTATCCATTGCTTTAACATTTCTATAGGGCCTAGTAATATGCAAGCCTAACTGATTCATTACCTCTAATGGCATAATGTTAGTTGAAGCACCTGAATCAATCATGCAATTCCTTAAAATTAAACCATTAATTTGTGAAGACATGAAAAAAGGCATGTGTTTTTTCTCTCGCCTACTTGTCCCTAATAAAATTTCAAGAATGTCATCATTTAGATTAGCTTCATCTACAAGACAACCCATAAATTTCAAAATGGATTGCTGATAAGAAGGGTTTTTTTCTAACTCTTTGAGGGGAATAGGGATCTTTACCTTAGCTAATTTAGCCTCAATAGAAAAACATGAAAAATTAGCATTAGGGGCAACAACATTACCTTGAATTGTTTTCCGATTTGGAGCAGATTTACCTCAAATAGCTTGTTGATTTGTAGTAGATTTACTTTGGAAAGCTTGTTGATTTGTGGTTGTACTGCTACTGGAAACATTCCTTGTTGGTTTTCCACTTCTATTTTGGTCAAAGAAAGATGCGAAATTTCGTTTGGGACCTTGTGGAGTTGGTAAAAGAGCATTTGTGGTTTGATTTCCTTATTGGTTTGATGAGGACGACTCCTTGGAAGTATGGGGATATTTGGCTTTGTTACTTCTAACGTACTTCGTTTGGAGCTCTTATAACTTGGCCATGTGCACCTCCTTAGCCTTTTGTATTTCCTCTCTCCTAGCAGGCCATGCAACAGGTGAATCTAAAGTGGACTTGGCTTCTTGGTGAAGGGAAGACTCAATTTGAAAAATACCTTTGTTATGAGATTGGATTTTTGATGAGGATGCATAAGGGTGCTCTCGAGAGTCTTCCAACTCCTCATGGAGTTCTCCCATCATGTTGACCATGTGGTCCTAATGACTATCTTATCCTAGGAAGACATGCACATATTGGAAAAACAACTAGAAAGTATCCTCAAGATGAGGCATGTCACAAGCTATACAATAAGGGCTTGAGAAAAGTGAGTTTTTCCCTACAAAATTCGCTCCTGGAGATGGATTTGGGTTTTTAGGGTTTTCAGAATTCCTATGGTCCTAAAAGTTTCTCCTTTGTTGATTGAAAGTTCTTTTGGATGAAGTGGATGGATGGGAAGGTTTATCTTGGATATTAAGAATCTAGACAAGGTCTTGCAGTAGGCTCACAACTTGGGGATTACTAGATAAGTCATCCTCTTATTTCTTGGGTTCTTTCTTAAGTTCTAAAAGACGTTGAGCAAGAGATGGAGAAGGGGTTTGAGATACCTTTCTTCCTTGTGGGTCTAGCATACCTTGCAATGAAACCTTGGCCTGATTTGCAGGGACGAAATGCTTCTCCATCTTAAGGGATTCCTTGAAAGCGATTTCCAGATCGTGTGGTTCTTTATGTTTCAAGAAAACACCAAATAATCCATCAAACTATTCAATATAAAATATTAAAGAACTAGCAGGATTATCTCTAACAATATGTGGAATATTATAATAAGCTTTCATAAAACGTGAATTAAGTCTTCCATGGATTCGTTTTCATCTTTCTTAATCAAGGAAAAATATTTACAGAGGAAAGCATGCTCTTGTTTGTGAGACCATTTGTCCATGAATCTGTCATGAAAAGTATTCCAACCATCAATATTGTTCACTACAAGCGCTTTGTACCAATCTCTTGCATCCAAAGTTAGTGACTGTGCAAAAATCCTCATGACCACATCTTCCTCAGTAACACCTATGTTTTCCAGATACTCCAAGAAATCTTTGATGTGTGATTCTACAGTGATGGCGTTGTTCCCAGCAAACTTAGGCATGTATTTTCCTTAATTTCTAGTAGGAATAGAATTCAAAGGATTTACAACGTTGACCAAGTTCAAGGGCGCATATAGGTTGAGCATGAAGGAAATCCTAGGTTGGTTTTCTCCTGCCATCGAGAAAACTAGTAAAATCAAAGGATTCGCTTGTGCAACAGGGGTAGGAGGAAGTAGGGATTGCGCAGATGATGAATATGAGGAAAGATGCAGATCTGCAATAAGGATCTGTGGGGTTGGGTTTAAACGGGTTGATTTGCATAAGGTCCTAAGTGGAGTCACTTTAGATATTTGTGGAGTCACTAGGTGAACTAAAACTCACCAAAATGTCGTCTACCAAGGCTTAGAACTTCTTTTCTAGCAACAACGCAAATTTGTTAAGGATAAATTTTACACCCTAGGATTTAGGTCGATTGTAGGTTGAAGGAATATCCAAACTAGGATTAATTCTGTTGGATTACTGAGATGGGGGCTGAATCAGTAATAGCGTAATTATAATCCTTTTTTTTCAAATGTTATATAAATATAGAATTATTATCCAATAATGAGCAGTAAGAAATAAACAATCACACACATACACAATACACCAGTGTTTTACGTGGAAACCCAAATCGGGAGAAAACCACGAAATGTTTTTTCTTATATGTCTTGAAGAATTACATTCATTGGAAGCACCAA
>JASDQU010439018.1:66733-83108 GCA_032191745.1 Picea mariana | reverse complement strand
CGTTTTAGTGGTTTTTACTCAAGGGGTATGGAGTGAAATTGATGTTGTTTGAGACTCTTGCAAAAATGAAACTTATAAGAGCACTAACAAAGAAAACTTTACACTAATTCTTCAAAATAGTTTCAAAAATAAAATGCATGAACAATCCTTCAAACCTTGAAATGTAATTTTTTCTCCTTCTATGCAAAATGCACAATGCACAATGCAGCCTTTTGAGAAAAGCAAAAGAAGAAAACAAAAGGATGTTATTTGTTATTTTTCCTTTGAAATTATTTCAAGATGAGAAGAAACCAAAATCATATGATAACATCTTTTTCTTTTTCAAATATCAATGCAAAACAATGCAAAGAAAGAAAAAGACCTAACTAGCAGAAAAACTAGGTTTTTTTTTTCTTTTTTCTTTTCTTCTTTCTACCAAAGAAAAACTAACAAAAGATGCTAAAAGAAATAAATTTTTTTAGTTTTATGTTTGAAAAATCCAAGGAAAACACAAAATAAAAGTCTCTAACTCAAATATAAACTCAATTTTCAAAGATGACCACAAAAGTGACCAGAAAACTGAGATCTTGAGAACAAGACTAGTCTTATAGTCATGCAATCCAAGGGATAAAAGTGAGACAAAGATGAATCAAAAAACTTCCTTTTTCCATTCAAATTTAAGGCCTTACTAACCTCCTATAGGCTACAAAATGTTTTTGGATCAAACTCCCCAAAAAAGACCCCCAAACTAGCTGAAACAATGCTCCAAAAAGGATGAGAATGTAGGAAAATAGAGGAAAACCAATGCCAAAAAAGCAGTTACAAAGTGGAAAAACTGTTGTGGAGCAGTTGGAAATTGGAAAAGCGTAGACTTGGAGAATGGTTGGATCGAGGACCAGACGATATGGAGTAGTTTAAAAGTGGAAAAACCTAATCCTCTTAGGGTTAGGGTTTTTGTAAGGGCATTGTCCCATTTTTGTATAAGTAGAATGTATTAGGACGATGAAGGGGTTGCCCTTTTTGTTGGTGTGTGTATTGTTGAGGTTGTAGTAGGTCATTTAGTTGAGTAGGAGGTCTTGTTGAGATACTTTTGCAGTCTGTGGAGATCGACTGTAATGGAGTAAGGAATGTACATTGCACAACACTGGACTTTGCAAGAATATGACTAAACAACCCAAGCAACAAATCTTTGTGGATGTAGCCCAGGAGGGGGTGAATCATGGTATATCGGTGTCATGTGTATGAATGGTTGCATTGATTAATATTATATTTGAGTTAACAAGATTTGTGATGAATAAGTTAATTGATAAAGGTTATATGACTATCCACTAAGGAAAAACTCATGAAATCTGCAGAACAACACTAAGTAAATGAATGTCATAGCTAGTGTTTATATATGAATATTATGTTACATTATATGAATACCTTTCATTAAATACATGCTGCTATAATGGTTAATGAATTCTTATTGGAATATTAGTGCTATTGGTATAACTAAGATCTAATGAGGGTTTGAGGGCTAAAAAATAGTAAATCCAATTCCTCTGAGAAATAAACACATGCCATCCCAGGGTTGCAGACATCCGAGTCCTGCGACCACCCATTGAAGCCATCTCAGGTGAGACTGTGCAATGAAATTTGTGTGCTTTGTTACCTTCTGGTATCCAGAAGGGTCGATGGTCGAAGGGTTGTTGGTAATCCTGTAGTTATAACCTGGGTCAGCCCATAAGTAACCAACAATGGTTTCGTTGCCGGTTGGAACTTAGAATATTAGACTGGGAGGGATGTATTAGATAGTATAGTGCGAGGGATTAAGAAAGGGAATGTTTTTAGGTTGGAATCCCCTGAAAGCAGAGATTGAAGAGGGTTGACAGTTTAGGAACTAGAGTTTTCCCATTAGGATAATAGAAGCCCTAGGTTTAAGCCAAGACAGTACTTGGAGAGATACGTATTCAACGAAATATACAAGAGTTTCTTTAGTGAGTTTCCCAAGCTATCGCATCAGTGGATAACACAGTTGAAAGATACCCATCTGAAAAATAGATTTAGATCAGCGGAGTGGACAAAAGAGAATATTGTGTGGTTGAAAAGGGTGAATAACAAATTCATGCGTGCAGTAGATTTTTGGCTAGACAACATTGTATTGGGTTATATCATTGAGTTTTCAGTAGATACATCGAATTATTATAGTGTAGCAGAGCAGGATTTTCTTAAGGGCCCAAGGGGAAGGTACATCAAGTCATTGTACACTTCAATCAAAATATTGTTGCATGATAAAGGGATATTAACTATGGAATCAAAGAACTAAACTACCTTGCGTGCATGGGGGAGTTAGGGGAAACATTTAGGAAGGTCTGAGATGGAGAGGGAAATGGATAGAGGAGAGTGCAATAAAGAGAAAAATCCCATTATGATGGATCAAGAGGATATCCAAGAAATTCTACATAAGGTAGGAATGACGCATAGTGGATGACCCTACCAATATAAGCTCAATAGGAAGAAAAGGGCAGTAGCCGAGAGGGAAGGCTTGGAGAGTGATGAGGAAGAGGTAGAGGATATCCATGTTGTGGATAACATTGAATAAATATTGCACGCCACATATGAAAGAAATACTAGAGGAGAGAGATATCATGAGGAAGCCGATACCCCTGTCCAGATCCGAATCAGTGTAGAACCTACAACCCCATGTACGACTAATGCATCAACAAAGAAATAGTTGTTTAGAGAACAAATGATTGTCGGTCAGAAGAATCTAGGAGATCATAATAGAAGTGAGGTTACAAGTGGAAGTAATAGTAGCAATACAGGTAGTGGTACAAGTGGAAGTACCAATAGAAACACCAATGGGAGTTCAATTCTGAAGAAAAATACACAGATAATAGTACCCTGCAAAGAAGGTACATCACATTTGACAATGACAGGCGTAGATCCAATGAAAATATTACTAGATTTTCATGGGGATGGATCATCAGAAGACCCAAAAAAGCACCTATTCGTGTGTGAGTGAATATGGGAGGCAAAAATATTCATTGATGAGGCCGCAAAAGTAGCGCAACTAGCAATAACGTTCATAAACCTCGCACTGGATTGGTATATGAGTCTAGCAGTAAACAATCCACAGGGTGCGCCAGGAACAATAGCAGAGATCAATAAGACATTGATCATTGAGTTTCAGAGGCCAAAATCAGAGGATCAGTTTATGAATGAGATGATTGAGGTTAGATAGAAACTAGGAGAGTCTGTATGGGACATCGATAAGAAGTTCAAGATATTGAAAGGTAAACTGAAGTATCCCATTTCTGACATGCAACACAAACAATTGTTTATAAATTCTCTGTTACCACACTTTAAATATCCATTGAGACAACATAAATTTCAAACCCAAGAAGAGGAACTGCAAGCAGTGATGCATTTAGAGGATAATCAATATAAGAAAACATATCCAGTTATGGAGGAGCCGAAGGAATATCTGAAGAATTTGATAGTGCAATTAAACCAGAATAAAAGTAGGGAGAAAAGAGAAGCAATGTGGTGTACCCTGTGCATATTAGAGGGACATCACAAGAATGAGTGTCCAAAATTTGCACAGTACTTGGGAGCATGGATGCCAAATATATTTCCTACAGGAGGTCCTTGGTGTGAAATATGCAAGACACATGAGCATGGTCCTTATTACTGTGCTATGATGCAAAAGGACAAGACATAACCGAAGAGTAATTTCTATAACTTTTGTAAGTCAGTGGGGAATGAAGAAAAAAATTGTAGAACCCTGGAGTTAATGAAGGAAAGAACCTCAGATGCATATAGGATGCAATATGATTTGATGGTAGGATAGGCTACGTCATAGTTTGGAAACACACAACAATTTTAAGCAGTGCCACAATTTCAGCAACCCCCGCAGTACAATCAGGCACCACAGTATCATCAACAAAACATGGATCCACATGGGAACATAGGAGGATTCAGAGGTAGAGGAATATGAGGAATGGGAAGAGGCTAATGACTTATTATTTGCCATAATTTTCAAGAACAAGGACACTATGTCAGATATTTTCCTCAACCAACAACAACATGTATGTACTGTCGTGCAACAGATCATGTGACAAAAGAGTGCTCGAAGTTGATGACGAAGATCCAGGAGAAGAAAAATCTAAATAACCAAAATGTTCAGTGGATTGCTTTAGAAATAAGGGATCCTAGGAGGAACATCAATATAATGACTAGAGAAGGAGTGAAGAAAGGATCAGATGCACGGGATTAGAAGAAGGAATCTCAGTGATGTATTTAGAAGAATACTTAGCCATAACAATAGTTTGATGCAAAGAAGGAGAAGGAAACCTTCAAATAAGCAAAGAAGGAGTTCCTGAAGGAGAATTAAGCCTCCACATCAAATACTTCACAGAGGTATGATACTCCTATTTTTTATATGATTCAATCGTTGGATCATACTTACAAAGGAGAGAAAACATAGAAAGTAAGTAACTTAAAGAATTTACTGGAATCTTGCTTTAAATTACTTAATGATAAAAATTCCATGGAATTGTTTAAAAGTATGCTTGAAAAATATAGCATAGAAGAAGGGGTAGTGACAGAACCAAAAAGTATTAATCAAGTCCATAGAAAGAAAAGAACTAGCAGAGAGTTTAGATTGAATGCAAATATAAGAGAGTTTAATATGAGAAATGTTATCCTAGACTTAGGATTAGATGTCAACGTTTTTCCAAAGAAGACTTGGGAAGCAATGGGAGAACCTACACTAAGGTATTCCAATATCTAGTTGAAGCTAACAAACCAACAAAGAGTGATTCCCATAGGTAGATTGAAGAATACAATAGTGGATCTAGATGGTGTGCGCACCACAACAGAATTTGAAGTAATGGATATGGTGGATGAGTCTATACCATTTCCAACACTATTGGGAATTGATTGGGCCTTTGATAATCATGCCATAATTAATTTAAAGACTAGAAAGATGATATTTGAAGCTAGGAACTTTAGGACAGTATCACCTTTAGATCACTCATATTGTGAAAGATATGTAGAACTTGTGCCCGACAATGTTCTAGAGGATGATGTGAACTGGTTGTATAGGACTACTGTGCGAGAGGAAGACTATGTGAATCCAAATGCAGATGGAGTACTCAGTTGGAGGATTATAGTTTCCGACATGTCAGATTCGGATATTGGAGTAGAAAATTGGTAGCAAAGATTGCATGAAGTCTCTACTAGGAGGTGCGCCAGAGTTACATGCGCAATAAGATGGGTTGGGACATAAGTAAGACATTTTCCCACATTTACTGAAGAGGATGATCTAGAAAACTTCCTGACAGAGTTTGAATCAGAGGTTTTGGATAGTCAAAGATTATTGGTGTTGGATATATCATTGAGGGACACACCTGCATGATGGTGGGGTGCACATAAGAAGTTAATTCATGACTGGTATCAGTGTAAGCTACTGATGCACATACGATTTGGAAGGAATCAACATGATAGACCCTTACCAAAGTATGATGAAAGAGGGAAAACAAGACATCACATAAATTATTGTGTCATTAACTGGAGATTGGTACCACCAGGGGAATGGATGCATTACTTTATTCATACATTAGAAGGGATACATAGTAACTGGTACAAGGAGTAGGAACTGTGCAGATAAACTGTGAGTTGGGGTGTAGTGCAACAAAACTTTATAAGGACCTTTTCATTTGAAAGTGAAAATCCATGGGTGGATATAGCATTACAGAGGATCAAAAAGAAGATATTTGAAGAGTATGGGGTAGATATAGTGATAATAGACAGAGATTACAGAAAATAAACACTTGAAGGATTAATGTATTGTTATCAAGTCGTATAGGATGAAGAAGCAGAGGAAAACCCACAGGACATATAGATAGTAGAAGGGGAAGGAGAAAGAGGGTTGAAAGGACCCCTGCTACAATCAAAAGAGTACTTCACTGCACCTATGAAGATTAAAAAGGTCAATATTGGGACTGAAGAGAAACCCAAGATAGCCAACATTGGAGATTACTGGGACAATGAGACAATGGAAAAGATAACTGGATTACTGCGCGAGTATAGTGACTTATTCCCAACTACATTTTCAGAGATGAAAGGGGTAGCATGAGAACTTGGAGAAATGAAGATACCCATTAGACCAGATGCAATACCAGTTAAACATAGACCATATAGATTAAATCCCATCTATAAGAAGAAAGTTAAGGCATAAATTGACAGAATGCTAGAATCAAGAATCATAGAGCCCGTGGAAGAATCATAGTGGATTAGTCCAATGGTGGTTAAGGAAAATAATACCGGAGGGATTAAGTTATGTGTGGATCCGAGGAACTTAAATGGTGCATTCTTGCATGATCCTTTTCCTACTACGTTTATAGATGAGGTTTTAGAGAATGTGGGAGGATAGGAAGTGTACTCCTTCACAAATGGATTTTTAGGTTACCATCAGATCAAAATTCTCCAGAGGATAGGTACAAAACTACATTTGCAACAAAGTGGGGGTCATAGCAGTACACAGTAATGCCATTTGGTTTAAAGAATGCACCAACAATATTTTCCAGAGTAGTAGTAGTTGCATTCAAGGATTTTATACATAAATTTTTAGAATTTTATCTGGATGATTGGACAATATTCAGTTTATTGAAGGACCATGTATAAATTCTAAGGTTACTTTTAGAAATATGTAGGAAATGCCATATTTCCTTGAACATTAAAAAATGTATATTCAAAACACTGTTTGGCATCCTACTTGGACACATTATATGCAAACAAGGCTTGCTAGTAGACCCTGGAAAGATTGTTGTTATTTTCAATTTACCACTGCCAAAGTCAGTGTGCTAGTTGAGAGCAACATTGGGCCACATAGGGTACTACATGAAATTCATAAAGGGCTATGCAAATATTACTGCACCCATGGAGAAGTTACTAAATAAAGACATCAGGTTTGAGTGGAATGATGAACGCCAAGGGAGCTTGGACACACTGAAAGAGAAGATGGTGAGAGCACCAATTATGAGCTTTCTAGATTGAACAAAATAATTTCATGTGCATGTGGACACTTCATCCATTTCACTTGGAGCAGTATTGGAACAACCAGGTGAAGGAGACATTGATCACCCAATATATTTTGCTAGTAGAAAGTTGTCTGAGTCTTAGTAGAACTATAATACTACATAAAGGGAAGGTCTGGCTATGTATATGCCTTAAAAAAGTTCAAACATTATTTATTGGGTCACCATTTTAAGATGTTTACAGATCATTCCTCTTTGAAGTACCTAGTTAACAAGCCAATGTTAGGGGGAAGGATCTATAGATGGCTGTTATTGTTTTAGGAATATAATTTTGAAATCATAGTAAAACTAGGGAAGATGAATGTAGGACCAGATCATCTATCAATAATTAGTAATGGAGAGGAGCCAAAGAATTTGGAGGAGAATTTTGCCGATGATAACTTATTATCTGTTCAGATTGCTGATGATTATTTTGCTGACATTGTTAGATTCTTGAGCACAAGAATGGCTCCCAAGGAATTTACTGTCGCGTAGAAAAAATAGTTGGTAGTGCACGTTGCAGACTATCAGTTGATTGCAGGTCATTTATATAATTTAGGTACAGATGGAATACTGAGAAGATGTGTGATGGAGCATGAACGCTCCATGGTGTTAGCATAAGCACATGAAGGCATAACCGGAGGGAACTATGCAAGAAATCCTACAATACAAAAGGTGTTGCGTGCAGGATTATGGTGGCCTACAGTGCATAAGGACGCAAAGGAATACTGTCAGACCTATGATGTTTGTTAGAGGGGGGGAAAAACATCCAGAAGGGATGAAATGCCACTTATGCCTCAAGTAACTTTACAAGTATTTGATAAATGGGTTGTGGATTTCATTTGACCCATTAATCCACCAACAAGGAGATCATGAGCCAAATACATCATCACTGCGAAAAAATACTTAACCAGATGGGGAAAAGCAACCCCAATAAAGGATTGCAATGCAAAAACTGTAGCACAGTTTCTCTTTGAGAACGTGGTGACCAAATTTGGATGTCCTAGAATTTTGTTGAGTGATCAGAGAACTCATTTTATTAACAATACAATCAGAGTTATGACAGAGTAATTCGAGATACATCATCAGAAGAGCACACCTTACCATCCCCATACAAATGGTATAGTAGAAAATTTTAACAAGATTCTAGAAAATGCATTGAAAAAAATTTGCAATGTGAATAGGGATGATTGGGATTTGAAGGTATCAACAGTATTATGGGCTTATAGGACTAGATGCAAGAATATTATAGGACATACACCATTCAGAATGGTGTATGGGAAGGAAGTAGTGGTTCCATTGGATTATTTAATACCTAGTATGTGCATTGCAATAATCACCAACATGACTGAAGAAGGTGTTGCACATGAAAGATTGGATCAGTTGATGGAGCTGGAAGAAGACAGAATTTTAGCAGGCTTTCACCAGGAAGTAAAAATAACGAAGGATAAAGCTTGGCATGATAGGAACATAAAGAAGAAAATATATAAGGAAGGATATTTAGTTCTCCTCTATGGCAACAGGTATTTACAACACCCAGGGAAGTTCAAAATGCATTGGTTAGGGCCTTATCAGGTAGAGGCCATTACAAATGGAGGTGTTGTGCAATTGAAAGATATTGCATGGAAGAATATCAGAGGATTGGTGAATGGCAGTCGACTGAACCTGTATCAATATAGTCGACCTAACAACCCGAGGTAAAAACATAGAGAGAAGGTATGATTGTACATATTGTATATAGTGGATGTTAGAAGAAAAAGACAAAAATCCATAAAAAGAAGAAATATAACAAAAAGTCAAAACGATAGAAGAATATTAGAGGGTTTTTGATGTAATAGATCTGTTAGCATTAACAATGTGCCGCAAAAAAACTAGCATTGAAGACACTGCATGCTGAAAATAGCTGATAGACACAAAAAGTGAAGCGCGTAGGAAAAAAGTGAAAACAGTCAGTGCGAAACAACTATCAGTACATCGTCCCACTATAAAGTCAGAAAAGGGGGGAAATGCAGTCATTTGTGTTTTTTTCTAAGGAGAAGAGTGAAGAATGAACCCTCAGTGCGAAAGAATGAGAATTCGTGATAGCAAGCAGATAATTAGAGATCAACAGTCTGGATTTTAGAAGAATGTCACCACTGGGAGTTGGAGCGTAGAGTAGGGTCAAACAACACACAAGAACCAATGCTCGGGTGGCACAAACAGGGACATAGGACATGCCAACAATCATGAATGTCGATGAAATTCACAAACCATACTATGAGCCTACGACCACGCAGGTGGAGGAGGAACATAACCCATCATAGGAGGCCAGACAGCCTAAGGAAGACATGGAAAGAACCAAGTCTGACGGGTCTAGGGGAAAAGGGACACAACAAGAAGAAAAATCCACGGGTTCAACATAGCAGAACCTAAACCCAGAAGAAGAACATGCAACATGAAACAATGCATGAGGATGTGCCATAGGTCGGGGCGTCGTGCCCACAAGGGAAGAAGAAAAAACAAGTTGAAGGCAGTGCATAAGGCATACAACGCACACAGACGGAGTTGGAAAGATTGATGCCACAAATCCTAGAGGGAGCAAAGGCCGATGATGAAATGGTGGGAGGAGTAAACACCATGGAATACTCAGATCATGACGTTGCAGATGCCGTCAAATTCCCAAATTTGGTGTAGAAAAAATACATGGAGTGCAAAGGAGAGGCCCATCAGGTGCGCCACTGTTGGAACCTGTGCAGTGGATTTTATAACTTTACAACACAGGGATCATGAAATTTTTAGACATACCGCATTTTGGGCGCGGTAAACACATCAATGGATGTGTGAAACAACTCCTAGCAAGGGTGCATGGAGGAATTTTGTGGATGGATAGGTCAGTGCCTATCAGTGTGGACTTGATATCAACTATCACTGGGCTACCTATAGATGGGGAGAAGCCAAAGAAATACTTAGAATACAAGACAAAAGCAAAGGCCATCTCCAATGAGATTAAGGAAAAATATGGCATAGAGAGAGGGAATAGGGGGATCTGGATCAGTGACATCAATGATCCTACGACGAGATTTTCCACAAGGATGCTAGGGTATAAAATGATGCACAAGTGTAGGAAGGAAAAATTTCCAGCAGGAGTGGTAGCAGCTGCAACACAATGCGCGAAGGGGAGCTCGATGAGTTGGGCATCATACTTAGTCAATTCATTCCTAGAGGATTGTAAAGACACATAGGATTGGGGATTTGAGTTCCACTACTCATGGTTACTTATCCTCATTGCATTGATAGGGTGGAAATAATTTGTGTACAATAAGTACATAAAGAGGATAGGAACGTGTGGCACAACCCACTACACTTACTTTAGGAGCACAAGAGACCCAAAGAGGAAGAAGGAAAACAATGACACTTTTGCACGGTACTTGTCAGATATCCAAGAGCTAGTAGTCAGTACCTAGAGGATTTCACCAGAGAGTGTCTGGGAGTTTGCACATATAGCAAATTTTCAGGCAACGCGCCACAACATGTGGGTGCAGATGAAGAGGGACCCAACCAAGGAGGGGATACAACTGAGATACTGGGTGACGATGTAGGAGATATAGATGGAGGTCCAGGAGTGGCCCAAGGAATGGAAAGTGCCCATAATACCAAGGAAAATGCTAGGAGGACAGACTCAGACGCAGAACAAAACAATCCCTGCGCAACAGACAAGAACAAACGGTGCGAGCAAAAAGAATAATTCCACACAAGGCCAAGTGGGGGGAAGAAACCCAATCCAAAAGAAACACAAAACATAGAAGAAACTACAGGGTGGTTCCACACAAGGTCCATCACACACAGAGCATATACCGAGAGATATAACAGAACATGTGCACGCAGGAGAGGAAAGGAAATAGACACAGGAAATACCTTTGGAGGAAGAAATTGGGCAGGAGACCAATATGGATATACAGATGCCAGAGATGTCTGAGCCATTAGATTCCCAAATGAAGAGGACATGGGAGAAATCAAGTGGCCCAAGGAAGAAGGCAAAGGCTCATAGAAAACCACTGCAAACATCACTGGCAACAAATGATGTTTGAAATAATAGCCACAACAGTCAAAGATTGACGATCAGAGGTGTGGGAGAATGATGAGAGGCATAAGGACTTGATTATGGAGCAAGTACAAGAAGTGAAAACTATGCTGGAGCAATTGAGGATCAGGGCAGAGTAGCCAAAGAAAGACAAACTAGTGCAAACTGGGGAAGCAATGCATATGGGAGAGACAGTGTAAATCACAACGCAGGGGAGCGCTAATTTTATCATAACCCTTGAAATGTTGTTCATTGACTAGGAGGCATCACAGAGGCCCCTGAAAGAAATTGAGACATTGGACTTGGTGTTGCCCAAGATCCCGAAGAATGCGCTCTATAAATTACAAATTAGTGTCGCACAAGAAATTTAGTCCAGGGCAAGGTCTGATGCGACGAACTTACAAACAACACAGGAGGAAAATATCACACTGAAGGAAGAAGTTATCCAAGAAGGGAAGGCGAAGAAGATAACAGAACATAAATTGGAAGAGATGGAGAAGTACATTAGCACAGTATTCCAAACCATCCCAAGCAATGCAAATTCAGAGGGAGTATCTTCTGAAGAGAAGATAAGGAAAATAACGTAGGCCTTGGAGAAGTATAAGGACTAGATAAAGGAGCTGGAGGAGTGTGCAGTACCCACTACTCCTCCAAAAGTAAGAGCACTACGAAAACAAGATGCAACATAATCTACGGAGAGTATAATGCAAACCATACATAGCATGACAGAGATGTTGGAAAAAAGTGGCCAGTTGTGGACACAACTCTTAGAAGATGGGAGCTTTCAAGACCTGCAAGGAAGGGAAGATAAGGTACATGCAGTAATGGCATACTTAAAAAAACGACAAAAGACAATGTCACTGCTAGAAAATATTAAGACAGCTACAAAAATGAAGAACCTATAGGCAGAGGAGAAAATAGTGTTAGCTGAGAAGATCGCAAGACAAGATCAGTTGGAGCCTCTGCAGAACAAGGCTGAACAACTGGTCATGGAGGTTGACGTAGAAAAATCAAGAGTGGAATAGATAGTTTTGGAAGGACGAGATATATTTAATCCTCCAGTCACCGCGTAGATGGTAGAAACCATGACGAAGAAGAGAAACTAGGCTCAGGAGAAATGCCAACAAATAATAGAGATCTATGAAGCGCTGACACATGCGGTAAAATATGTAGGAGTCTGTGAGTGACTTGGGATGAGTCACAATGTCAGTGTTGGGGGCTTGTTGGCGCAGGATAATTTTGGGAGAAAACCAAGGAAATTTTGAAGACTTCAAGACATCACCGAAAAATAGGGGATCGCACCAGAAAAAAGAGTAAAATCAGTGCCGAAAACAGAGGAAAACCAGCACCAAGAAAAGCAGTTACAAAATGGACAAACTATTGCGAAGTAGCTAGAAAGTGGACAAGCGTCGACTTGGAGAACTGTTGGATCGAGGACCAACCGAGATGGAGTAGTTGAAAAGTGGAAAAACCTAATCCTCTTAGGGTTAGGGTTTTTGTAAGGGAATTGTCCTAGTTTTGTATAAGTAGAATGTATTAGGACAATGAAAGGGTTGCCCTTTTTGTTGGTGTGTGTATTGTTGAGGTTGTAGTAGGTCCTTTAGTTGAGTAGGAGGTCTTGTTGAGAGAATTTTGTGGTCTGTGGAGATATAATGTAATGGAGGAATGAATGTACAGTGCACAACACTGGACTTTGCAAGAATATGAATAAAGAGCCCAAGCGACAAATATTTGTGTACGTAGTCTAGGAGGGGGTGAACCACGGTATATCGGTGTCATGTGTATGAATGGTTGCATTGCTTGCTATTATATTTGAGTTAACAAGCTTTGTGATGAATATGTTAATTGATAAAGGTTATATGACTACGCCCTAAGTAAAAACTCATGAAATTTGCAGAACAACACTAAGTACATGAATGCCATAGCTAGTGTTTAGATATGAATCTTATGTTAGAGTAGATGAATACCTTTCATTAAATATATGTTGCTATAATGGTTGATGAAGTATT
Source organism: Picea mariana (assembly GCA_032191745.1). Lineage (NCBI taxonomy): Eukaryota > Viridiplantae > Streptophyta > Pinopsida > Pinales > Pinaceae > Picea > Picea mariana. The sequence goes on along the minus strand of JASDQU010439018.1, from coordinate 69,996 downwards.
ATTGGAATATTGGTGTTATTGGTCTAACTAAGATATAACGAGTGTTTGAGGGCTAACAAAGAGTAGATCCAATGTCTTTGAGAGAGAAGCACATCCCATCCCAGGGTTGCAGACACCTGAGATTTGCGACCACCCATTGAATCCATCTCGGGTGATATTGTGCAATGCACTTTGTGCTTTGTATTTCCTTCTGGTATCCAGAAGGGCCAATGGTCGAAGGGTTGTTGGTAATCCTGTAGTTAGAACTCGAGTCATCCCACAAGTAACCAACATTTGATTAAAAATCATGCCCTTACAATTTGGAATATCCAAATCAAAACTAGCAATGATCGATTCCTATGGAAAAATATTTTTGTATTCATTAGCTTGTCCCAATTTAATTGAAGCTATTTCCACACTTATTATCCTCCATTTAAGAACAATTATCAATGATTTATTATTATGATTATAGTACATAAATTTGACTTCGTCTTTATAATAATTTGTGAGAGGTGAGATTAGCCGTAGTATAGGTTTTCTAGAATCATTGAGAGGTGAGATTATCCCATGTCATACGACTGGAATGATAGTTGGATACCTTCCACAATAAGAAACAAATATTAAGTCGTCTGCAATGAAAATTTCCTTCACTCCATCACAATCCAAAGTAGTTTTGAAGTCTTGTAAATGATAATCCTCAAAGCTATTTGAAAACTTCACTGTCAATTCTCTGTGTTGCAAGAAATGGAAGGTACTCTTTGACAACCGCCCATCCCTAATATTCCTTGAAAGTTTTGCTAGGTTTTCCAAAAATAATTCCCATTAGTGAGTATTCTTACTCTTTCGTTCATATTTGTGAATTTATACGGAGTTCTTTGATCTAAGATCATAATCAGGCCTCAATAACTTGTCCTCACATGTTTGTTGCATTAAAGGAATGATGAAAAGTTCTTCCATGAATTTTCTACTTATCAGGAACATAAATTGTTTGGGTACTCTGTGTGCAAATTGACGAGGAGCCAAAGTTATTTTTTCTATTCATCTTATATATATGGTTCTGTATTTGGATTTGGTTTTCATGATCCTGCCAGTGGGATGCAGGCAAGATAAGAACTTGTCCATGCAATGGATGCCTCCTCCATTCCTCAACAACCATGGTTTTTTTTAAATCACTCTCTTCAATTCATAGGCTTCATCGGGTCGCCCCAAAACAAAATTGATGGCTGCCATAAGATCCTATTCTCTTGCGATGAAGTCAAGGGGAGGGTTGAGGTCATGGAATGAGAGATATTCCTCCATTTTCATAAACATCCTCAAATCGGGATGCAAATATTCTCGCCCATATAGATTGTTTACTGTATCTTGACCGTAGGTAAGACAAGATGTAGGTATTCTAACTGGTTCATACATGAAGCTATTTGAAATCAAACAAAAAAACTCTTCAAGTATTTTTTTACTGTTGTCATATTCATCAATATCTGGGCTTTGTCTTCGGCTTCAAGTATTGTTGGAAATTTTTATGAACCCAATGGTGTCTCCTTGTTCGAGAGCAAGGTCTACATAACAATCTTGATCAGATTTCCTTGCATATTTTCAAACCCCAACCGAGCTTTGAGGTATGGAAACTAGCATTGATTTCACGATAGCAAGGCACCTCGTATGAATATTCCTATGGAGAGTGATTTCTCTCCTCTCCCTCAACTAGGTCAAATTCCTTAGGGCGAGGTTCAACTTCAACATGATTCTCATATTTAGGTTCTTCAATTATTTCATTTATATAATTCTTCATTTCTTCAAGAATGGAACTTATAGTTTCCATAATGATTTTAATCGTCATGTCTTCAAGAATGGCATTTATAGTTTCCATATTGAACGTATGTGACTTTGACTTTATATCCCAAGGTTTCACCCTGATACCAATGTTGCATAGAAGCTATTTTATGTGCACAATAGACTGAGAATAAAATAATAATATTTAATAATTGATATAATATATTAAATATCAATATGAGATAAGATTATTACAATGAGAATGATGACATGTATATGTACCCATGCATGGGTTCCCTTTCATGAAGAGATGTGACCTTTCATCAAGAAGGTGTCCCTTCATTACATATTAGTTATTTAATATTAATTATTATTATTTAATTATATTTATTTGTATATATTTATATCTGTTTGTGTTCATTACAAAATCAAACCTATACATGCTGATAGTTGCATCATGCATCTCATGCACTCTTTTGCTAAGTGCATCCACCACCTAGTTATCCTTTCCCTTGATGTTTTTAATTTCAAAGTCATATTCACTAAGGAACTCCAACCATCTAATATACCTCACATTTAGAGTTGGTTGTTCAAACAAATGTTTTAGACCACAATGGTCTATCCTTAGCTCAAATTTTCTCCCCATGAGATAATGTCTCCACATTTTTAATACATGAATGATGGCTTATAATTCTAAGTCATGTGACATTATTCCTCTCATACTCTTTCAATTTTATGGACTCACAATAGATTATGCATCTATTTTGTGTAAGTAATTCACTAAGCCCCTCTTTGCATGCATATGTGCACACAAAAAAAATTCATACGGGTATGGAATATTTAAGATTGGCGCACTCGTAAAAATTTCCTTCAACCGTTGAAAACTCTTTTCACAATTGGAAGTCCATTTAGATTTTACTCCCTTATTTGGAAAAGAAGTGATTGGGCTTGCAATTTTTGAAAAACCCTTTATGAATCTTTAGTAATAACCTGCAAGATCCATGAATGATCTAACCTATGTAACATTTACTAGTGTTGGCCATCCTCTAATGGACTCTATCTTCTTAGGATCAAATGATATCCCCTCTGCTGAAATAATATGACCCAAGTAATGAATCTTCTTTTGATAGAAGATGCACTTACTTAGTTTGGCATACAATTGGTTTTCTCTCAAAAATTTTAGCACCATCCTTAAATGTTGCTCACGTTCCTCCTTTGAATTTGAGTAGATGAGCATATCGTCCAGGAACACAATTACAAACGTGTCCAGGTATCCTTGAATAATCCATTGACCAGGCACATGAAAACAACTGGTGCATTTGATATCCAAAATGACACCACCACAAAATTACAATGCCCATATCTTGTCCTGAATGTTTTCTTGTTGATATCCTCTTCTTTTATCCTCACTTGATGATAACCTAATCTCAAGTCAATATTGGAAAAGACTCTTGCACCTTTTAAATGATCAAATAAATCATCAATCCTTTGCAAGGGTTATTTGTTCTTTATGG
>JASDQU010439018.1:37696-49629 GCA_032191745.1 Picea mariana | reverse complement strand
TGCGCACTGAGCCGAGTTATATATATATATATATATATGGCTGTATATGTATTGAGGCTGGAGAACCTGTGTGGTTATGAGGCTAGTGAGATGAGACGCAAACAAACTAGTGAGCCTATCATTGTAAAGTGTAATCATATTCAAGTATTAATATTATACATTGTTGCACACAAAAATATCAGATGAAAAGAGATGGGGGGACAAATCCACCGGAAAAGGGAAAAGGGAGGGGGACTTAAGTCCTAGGGAATATTTTATTAATATTTCCGAAAAAAGTGTATTTTATGGATATTTAATTATCCTAAGTTTCCGAGGTAGGGAACAAGTCACCAAGTGGCTAAAGATACTTCTAAAGGTGNACCAACTGGCTAAAGCTACTTCTAAAGGTGACAAGTGTCGAGTTTAAGGAATGAAATATATATTGTTGGCCTTAGTGTATTTCAAGGAAGGGGAAATACTTTTTGGGGAGTGATTCATTTTCTCAAGGGCAGAGGGGGATGGAAAATCTGAGAAGGACGACTATTACGTTATATGCATAGAAAATATTGTAAGTGTTTTTTGTATTGTAACCATAGTTTTATTTTCGAAGAGGCAGGTTTTCAGGCCTGTGAACAATATCTCTAGGTGAGATATTTTTTATTGAAGAGGTGGGTTGTTAGGCTCGTGAGTATTCTCTCCAGGTGAGAGTTTTGCTGGGAATTGTTCCCTGGTTCACTAGGCATTAGTTGCAGGGCTCTGAGACTTCCTTTCTATCATGTTATTGAAACCTTGGAAGGGAAGTAGGGAAACCGAGGGACTATTGAGAAGAAAAGGGGCACACTTCCTTGGGTGTGACAGATACATGGGGAATGGGAGACTATAGGCTAGCTACAGGATTGGGCACCGTGGAATGAAAAAATTTGTTGATTATCATACCTTATTTTTTCATTAGGAACCCTTTTTCCTTGGTGGAGTTAAGCCTCAACTTGGGGGTGATCTGTTGTTAAAATATTACGAGCAACAAAGTCTATGGTTGGGAGGAACGTTTGAGTTCTACATGCAGTTGGTGACTTTTCATAAAAGATAAGTGTCTTTATGTGCTTGTCTCATTTACTGTGTGCTTTATTGTGTTCTTAATTATTTATGTTTAATAATGGTTTAATTATTGTATGTTGTTGCATATAAGTAATTGTTTTTATTCTGTATTATGTTGCTTGCACATGTATGTGCCACGCTGATAGCCAATATTTGTAGTCGTGCATGAGTATGACAATTGTTGTTAGTTTTCCTGTTAAGCTTACCTTATGATATTGGTTATGAGTCTTCAAGATGAGGTTAGTATGGCCATGCGTGTAGAGAATAATTTGTCTGCACTAGAGGCTGGATTTACTTGTGCGCTCATGGAAGCAGTCTGCGCACACACGAAGAACAAAATTGGCGTGTGACGCCAGAGTGGTTGCGCACAAAGTAGTGATCTCATGTTCGATATGGACTATGTGCTCAATATGATTGGAACACAGTTGTTTTGAGTTACTTCTACTATTATAATTTGGGACAAAAGAGGTGGCATGACTCCACTCGGGGTTGAGTGCATTACTTCAAGTATTACTACACAAATTAATGTTATAGAATAAAATCCGCGTATTGGATTTTGGTGTAGTGTTTCTTAGTAGTAAGATGGGTAATGTTGCAATATGGTATCAGAAGCAGTTGATAGGTAACGAGGACGTTACAGATTGGTATCAGAGAGATAGAAGTTGAAATTGTGTGGAGAGGCCCAACCTGGGTGGCTAGGGACGTTACACTTCCTCATCAAGACATGTGATTGTCTTGTTGTAGTAGTATAGGACATCATGGTGTTTTTCCAACCAATCCATACCAATGAAACAATCATATAAACCCAATGGTATGATATTCAAATATACCTTTGTGCTAAGTCCATTCATGTTTATTGGACAATCTTTAACCAACTCATTGATTTTCCTCTTAGCCCCATGGATAACTAAACTAACCAATATTTCTCATGCTTACTTCTTTGTAAGTGAAATATTTCAATAATGTTAGGATTTATGTAACTATGGATAGCTCCAGAATCAATTGAAATGGCTATGGGATAGTTATCAATCTTACCTTCCACTTCAATAATGGAGGATTGATATTTTTCTTGCTTGTTGTCCAAGGTTGCATAAATACTTGACATGCTTCCTCCCATGTCCTGAACTATATTATACTCATGGATATTTTGAAAAATCCTCGTTCTTTCTCCTTTGTGAGGGAAATACCTATACATGTTATTTCCTTCACATCCCCAACATATTATAGGCTGCTACCTTGGCATTTTCCCAAAATAATTTTCCATTCTGGGCTCATTCTAGGTTGACTATCCCTGCTGATATGCTTGAGAGATATTTCTAAAAAGGGGTGGCCTAAAACCTTTCTTCCTTTGATACATATTACCCTTCATCTTGTCATTCCAAGATTTTTGGAAAACTGGCCTCCCTTTTCTCTGCTCATAAAGGTGTTTTGATTTCCTTGTGGTCTCCTCCAAAGTCCCATGGTTAATATAGTGTATCTTGTCACTATAGAAAGAAGGTATCCCACTTATAAAACTTTGGATTTTGACCTTCTCATCCTTTATGAAATGAACATACTTCAACAATTCAAAGAACCTCCTCTCATATTCCTCCATTGTCATGATTCCCAAGTTGATTTCAAAGAACTCTTTCATCTTCTTATCATAATAATGTTTTGAAAATATTTCTGTTGGAAATTTCCTTTGAACTGTCTCTATGATACCTTCTTCTCATCAAAGTGGTTGTCCTACTTAAGCTGATCCCACCACATGGTTTCTTTCCTATGAAGGTGGTAGGTTGCAATTCTAACTTCTACCCTTGAGGGGTAATCATATATATGGAAATATTTCTTCATTCCCAAAAAACAAGATTCAACATCTTCTCCCTTTCCATTCTCTCCATCAAAAGTTGGTGGCTTGATTTTCTTAAGTTCAACTTGTAAAATGTATGACTTGGGTCTTCTCTTCTACCTTCTGACATGAGACACACTCAGGATTCTATCTAGCCTTGAACAAAAATGAACTATATTAGTTGATTTCTTTAGGGAACGATGATGCCTGCTTAAACTCCTTGATTTCCTGCCATCCCCATGATCATCCCTTCTACAATGGGATATGGATGTTTCCACTTGTCCAACACTAGTTGATTGGTTTGATCTAGAATGCTTGTTGACTTTCCTACGAAACATGTTCAGATTCTATAGAAGCTACTTATGAGCTTTGATTATCTTCTCATTATTGTCCCTATATCTCTACACTTATCTTTGCAAGATTCTCATGGTTACAACCAATTCTTCAGGCTCCTCCCCGCCTCTCCTTCCATTGGAACCTGTCTCAACATTTCCCATGCTGCCATATAACCTTCCAATTTCTTCTTCATAGTCGTAAGATATATTGGCATCCTCCTTGAATATAACCCTCATAAAAGGAACCAAAATTCCCTCTTGAACCTCTTAATTTTTCAATAAAATGTGCATGCAATACAATTTTCGTTAGATAAAAATGAATATTCATAGTTATGGAAAAATAATGCATAATATTTTGCTATTTAAGGTCAACAGTCTGTTGGGTATGTGTTATATTATTTTCATGATTAGATCTAGTGTTTTTGTTGTGCCAAGAGCGTGGGGGGGTGTGCTAGCCCCTCCGTTCGAGGGGTTTGGGGAAACACCCATGATTTTGTTTTTGGAATTTTTTTGCGTCTGTTTTTGTGCAGTTTTTCGGCACATGGTTTTTTCCTATGGTTTTCTAATTTTGGTTAAGGAATTAAGGTTTTTGACTAATATGTGTCAATGTATTAGGGGTTTTGGATGCCACGGGATCCTATATATTGTATTTTATTGTAAATAATGAAGAGATGATGAATATAAGATTAGAGGTGTGGCTCTAAATAGGTTGTTGGTTTTCTCGGTTTCTGTTTCCAGGGTAAAATCTATGTGTAATGTGTGTGTGTGTGTGTGTGTGTTCCATTGTATATTTTTTGTTTTTATTAAGAATCTATTTACAGTAATTAATTGTACAAGGTTAAAATCTACATTTGATATTAGAGAAATTATTGGCTTCATGGAGATGCCTTTTTGGTCAAGGGTTTGGCTCGAGCCTATGATAAACCTTGTTACAATTGGAGATCTATGGTATTGATTCTTCAGGTGTAAAGAAACGGCGACCAGTTCGAAAATAAATATTGATAAATTTAATGGGAAATTTTTTGAGCTATGGAAGCTCAAGATGGAAGATATGTTGGTGGACAAAGATTAGTGGATCACTGTGGATCCATGCACTGCACCTACAGGAACATCAACAAAATACTAGAAAAAGTTGGATCGGAAGGCGAAGAGAAAAATCCAGTTGTGTCTCTTAGATTCAATATTACTAAATGTGCCAGGGGAAGCTACAACCAAGGCATAATGGGATAAGTTAGGGGCTTTGTATCAATCAAATTCCCCGATGAAAAAACTGTTCCTGTGGAAGAAGTTGTACAACCTGAGGATGAAAGATGGAGACTCGGTGATAGAGCATCTAAACGCCTTCAATACTATGGTAAGTCAAATATTATATGATGATATTAATATTTGTGATGAAGATAAGTGTATCTGTTTATTGTGTTATTTACCAGACTCATGGGATATTCTAGTTGTGTCCATAGGTAGTAATGCAAATACTTTAAATTTTGATGATGTGGTCTCATCCTTGTTTCCAGAGGATATGAGATCAAATACCATGGAAGGACAGAGAATAAATGCATTGTTTGCAAGAGGATGCTCCCAGGAAAGAGATAGATCTAAGTCCTCAAGTGGGAGATATAAATCTCCTTGAAATTTTGTAAAGGTAAGCTGGAGATGTGGAAAAGAAGGGAACTACAAGAAGCAATGCAGATCCAAAAGTGTTGAGAGAGGGAATGAATTTGAAGATGCTTCTTCTACAGAAGGAAAAACCTCCACAAAAGAAGGAGGGGATTTGCACTTGGATTATTCATGAATACAAGAAGATCATGAGCCATGGTTGGTTGAATCAAGTGCATCCTTTCATATGACTACTAAAATGGAGTGGTTTTGCAAGTATGAAAGATATGATAGAGGTGATGTTTTCCTAGGTGATGACTCGAAAACCAAAATCATAGGACGCGGAAAAGCCAAGTTGAAGCTCATGGATGGAACGATTAGAACACTCCCTAGTGGTGTTCTGCACATCCTAGGATTGACTAGAAATTTGATTTCTATAAGAAAAACAGACAATGTAGGGGAAAAAAGTGTTTGAGAAAGAAACCTACAGGATGGTTTGAGGAGAAATGGTGTTTCTGAAGGGAGTTTGATTTGGAACTATGTATAAGATGAAAGGAAGAGATATTAATGATGAGTGTAATAGTCTTGTTGTTATTGATATTGTAGCTAAAGAAGAAAAAACTCATATAGTCTCTGGAGAAAAGACTATGTCGTTGCATCAAAGATTGGGGCATATTAGAGAGAAGGGCCTTCAATTAATACATGGTAAAGGTATGGTTGAAGGTATTTCTAACTTCTATCTAGATTTTATTTATATGAACATTGCATATATGGGAAGAAAAATCGGGTAAGATTCCCCTCTGGTGCATCAAGGGTAGAGGGAATTTTACAGTTGGTGCATAGTGATGTATTTGGACCCATGTCGGTTCGATCATTGGGAAAATCTATGTACTATGTCTCATTTATAGATGACTTCTCAAGGAATACATGGATATATTTACCCAGGAAGAAATATATAGTCTTTGACACATAAAATATTTTAAGGACCTTGTGGAGAATCATATAGATAAAATAAATAAGGTGTTGAGGACAGATAGTGGTGGAGAGTTTTGAAAAAATAAATTCAAATAATTTTGTAATAAGTGCGGTATGCAAGGCAGAAGACTAATCCATATACCCCTTAATACAATGGAGTTGTAGAAAGGATGAATAGGACGCTAATGGATAAAATCAAGGTGCATGCTCAGTGGCGCCAGATCATGATAAGAATTTAGGGCAGAGGCAGTGGGTACTACATGTTACTTAGTGAATCGATCACCCTCATAAACATTGGATGAAAAAACTCCACATGAGGTATGGACTGGTAAGAAACCCTCTCTCACACATCTCAGGGTATTTGACTATGATGCCTATGTTCACGTTCCAATGGAAAAAATGAGTAAGATAGATAAAAAGGTTGAAACATGTTTCATTATTGGGTATATTGATATTTTGAAAGGTTATAATCTTTGGAACCCATAAAATAAAAAGGTAGTGTATAGTCGAGATGTGGTATTTAGAGAAATTAAAGATGTTGTCCAATAGGAATTCCTACCAAAGGAGGAAGAACCAGAGAAAATAGAGTTTGAATTGAAGGATAATGCATCAAACTCTACAGAAGAACATGAATCAGAAGAAGAAGATCATTGTACTCTAGTATGGAGGAGATCAGTTTAGGAAAGAAGGAAACTAGAAAGGTATACTCTACCTGATTTCCATTCAATCTTTCCTTTGTCTATTAATTATGATGATCCTAGAACTTTCAGGGAGGTAGTGGATTCAAAGGATGGAAAAATATGGAAAAATACCATGACTAAAGAAATGGTAGCCTTGGACAAGAATGAGGCTTGGGATCTAGTGGAGTTTTTGACTGGAAGAAATGCCATTGGTAGCAAATGGGTGTTTAAAAATAAGCTAAATGCAGAAGAAAAAGTGGAGAAATAGAAAGATCGATTAGTAGAAAAAAGGTTATTCCCAGGTAGAGGGAATTGAGTTTGGTAAAAAAAAATTATCTTGTTTCCAAGTTAAATTCTATTATATTTCTTTTATTTGTTGGTGATACATTTTATTTTGAAGTAGAATAGATGGATGTGAAGACAACATTCCTACATGGGGATTTGGAAGAAGAAATCTACATCAAGCAGCTAGAAGGATTTGCTATGAAGGGAAAGAAAGAGTTGGTATGTAAGATGAAAAGGTCCCTGAATGGGTTAAAAAAATCACCAAGGATATGGTATAAAAAAATTGATACTTATATGTTGGGACTTGGCTTCACAAGGAGAGAAGAAGATCACTATGTGTATTTCAAATTTATTGGCGATCTTCTTGTTTATTTGGTCTTGTATGTGGATGATATGTTGGTGATAGGAAATGACAAGGATATTATCCAGGATGTGAAAACTCAGTTGTCCTCTAAGTTTGACATGAACGATATTGGTGCTACAAATTTCATTTTGGGAGTGAAAATTAAAAAAGATTGGAAAACAAGAAACTATGGTTAAATAAGAGGAAATATGTCGAGACAATATTATAGAGGTTTAATATGCAAGAATATGAGGACTTTTTACCTCAAATATTTTTTGAGATGAAAGGCATTGCGGGATCCTTGGGAGATATGAAGATCCAATTCAAACCTAATGCCAAGCTAGTCAAGAGAAGACCCTACTGCCTAAACCCTAAGTACAAAGAAAAGGTGTTGAAAGAACTATATCGAATGTTGGATGTCGAGATCATTGTCCCTATGGAGGAGTCTGATTGGATTAGCCCCATGGTTGTGCAACCTAAGATGACCAGGGAAATTTTCATTAGTGTTGATCTGAGAAGTTTGAACAAAGATTGTGTCCATGATCCCTTCCCGACACCCTTCATAGATGAGGTGCTGGAAAGTGTTGGCGACAGGGAATCCTACTCATTCACAAATGGTTTCTCAGGATATCATCAAGTTCAGATCACAGAGTAAGATCAGGATAAAACCACCTTTGAAACTGAGTGGGGGTCATTTGCATACACTATCATGCCCTTTGTCTTAAAGAATTCCCTCGTAGTGTTTTCTCATATAGCGGTAAAAAATTTCAAGGAATTTATCCACAAATTCCTGGAGGTGTACTTGGACAATTGGACTGTGTTTATTCTGATAAAGGAGCACATGTAAGCCCTTGGACTAATGCTAGATTGATGCCACCAACTACAAATATCTTGGAATTTGAAGAAAAGCATATTTTATACACCCTTTGTTATATTGTTGGGCCATGTCGTATGTAAAGAAAACTTTCTTGTGGACCCAACTAATATTACCTCCATCTTGGATATGGTGGCCCCTACTTTAGTTCACATAATGCGTGCAACCTTAGGACATATAGGATACTATAGGAGGTTCATATAGAACTATGCTCACATTATGACCCCATTGGAAAGGTTGTTGTGCAAGGATATTAAATATGAATGGACATCGAAATGCCAACAAGCCTTCGATACCCTGAAAGAAAAACTAGTTACTACACCCATTTTGATTTTTGCGAATTGGTCCAAGCTCTTCCATGTCCACGTCAATGCTTTTTTCATTGCGTTGGGTGTCGTTTTGGCACAACCAGAGGAAGGTAACATAGATCATTCAATCTACTTTTCTAGTTGGAAGTTATTTGATGCTAAAAGAAATTACACTACAACTGAGCGCGAGGGCCTTCCTATGGTATATGCCTTGCCAAATTTCCACCACTACTTGCTAGGGTTTGTTTTAAAATTCTTCACTGATCATTATTCCCTCAAGTATTTAGTTAATAAATCTATTTTGGGTCTCTGCATCTGTTGCTGGTTGCTACTTGTTGGCAGCCCTACATGTTTTCACTTTTTAAAAGCGACACATGATAATTTATGTAGCTGCCTACACCTGGTCACGGGGTTATTGCTTTTCGAAAGTATCTTTGAACTATAAATATGGTGTTTTGGTTATTCCTAGTTTTTTCTTCCTCTTCGTTTTCGTGCTTCGTTCATGAATGAAAGCATGAACGAAACACTAAAACTTATAATTGTATCACCATTTTTTTTTAAGGTTTATGAAAGCTAGATGTCTTTACAGATTTTTTTAATGAAGGCTATTTTGCTGTGAAGCTCATCTTTTTTATTGCTCTAAAGTGGCTCATCGATTGTAAAGTGGGCTTTGATTTTTGTTTGTGTAAAACACCAAGACTCCTTTAAACTTAAACTAGGTTATATATCGTTGAGGCTCTTGGTAAGACCTATTCCTATCAATACACTTTGGTTCACAAAATTTCTCCTTACCTAAAACTTAGAAATCAACTCCACTTTGTTGCACGATGACAAAATTTGAATGAACCTTGTCATATCTTGTACCCTGTGGGAGGTGGCAGCCTGAGAACGATAAGACCATCATTTCGGGTTAAGTATCAGGTTTCGTATGTACTCTTAGCACTCATTTCTTAAAACACTCTTAGTACAGAACCCCTTTTCTTGCACGCTAGGGTATTGATGAGTCTCGTGTCTGAGATTTCGCTCTGGTCTTCTCTGTCCTAGAAACCTTCCATACTCACTGTGTTTTTTTGTCTGCCTTCTGAACCCTCATGGCCCCGATCATAAGGATTGAACCCAATGGCTCACAAACCCTGCTCTTGTGTGATGATTTAAGGGAGGACCTTAAGGGTCAAGGCTGGCTCGAATTTCTTGAGAAATTTCAGGGTTTTAACTTGCAAACTGCTCGGGAATTTTCCCTTTCTTTTGATGGCTATTGAGCCAAGGTAGGAGACATTCAGGTCGAGGTCATAGAGGAATTTTTAGGCCAAGTGACAGGTCTTCCACATAGTGGACATAAGTGGTTTAAAAACGCCAAGGTCGAGGAGGTACCGTGGAGCCTGTTCTTCACCTCTAGGAAAATCAACTGCTGTGATAAAGGTATGCCTGTATCCTTGTTGAAAAATCGGTGGCATGGTTTGCTAGCAATCCTGAGACAATTCGTGACATGCGAGGGTCACTTTGGTCTTGTTTCCTTGTATCACATACGTTTGTTGATGAATTTCATCGGGTTTTAGTTAAATATGCCCTATTATTTATTGAGAAGCCTGTATAAGATGGTGAAAAGGTAGAAGAGACAGCGTTTAAATTCCAGTCTGTTTCATCACGGTTTGATAAAGATATTGTTAGTTCATCAACTAAAGTTGCAAAATGATAATTGGGACGCCTTCCTAATCCGAAATGGTTTCGTTACACCCATTACCGTAGATGTTGATAAGCCCATGATGGAAGAAACCACAGTCCCTGCCATTGACAGAGAAGTTCCTTCATCTAAAGGAGCCTGTGTTACGACCATCCTCAATGAGCCTATGCCCGAGAAAACAGATGCTGAGCCGGCAGCCTTTGAATTGCATGGCCATGAACAACACACATATCCTAACACCTCTGCTAAGAACGAAAACAGGACTTCATACAAACCGTCTAAGGGTGACACAGATATAGGTTTTAAAAACAAAAGGGCAGGGAGATTAATTTCCAGGACTCTATGAAACAAAACAAAATCTCATGCGAGCTCGGGTAAAACGATTGATATCCTTGACAACTATGATTCCGAAATCGAAATATTTTTGGAAGAGGAAGAACCAGGTTACCATAAAACCGTTCCAGATCAGACCTACAATTTTGTAGATAATCTACCACCCTGCCTGAAGCATGACAAAAACTTCCCTAGGATCAAACTCAATCAAAATTCCACATTGGATAGTGGGAGTGTGTTGACACACAGTCATTCGTCCTCTCAATCAACATTTCCGGACCTGTGGTGTGAAGTGTGTTTATTCTGGATAGAAAAATACTACACAGATGTTCCCTCCCTGCAAGCTAAAATCAAGGCCTTCACAGCCTAGATTGACTCACTAATGACTGAAAATCACAGACTCAAACTAAATGCAAAAAGACCGGGGAAACACCTGAAGAGAACTAGTAATATAATAATAAAGAATGTTGAGTTTGTCAAAGCCATGGCTAATTCTGAAGTCTTATGATTTGGATTGAGTTTTCAGTTGAAGGTAAAGCTTTGTTTTTATCTTAAATTGTGTTTTTATTTTATTATTTTTTAATATAGAATAAATTATATTTTTTTTTTCTAAAATAAGACTAGCTACAGAATCAACAGATTCTGTAGCCAGTCTATTCTTATTAGAAATTTGGAAGATATTGGTTAAATTTATATCTGAATTTCTTTATTTCATCCTTTTCTTTCAGGATATCTAGCAGTTTATGGTGATCAAATGATATGAAGCATTTCTGGGCTTATTAGCCATATCTTTGGCTCATTTTTTGTAAACAGGAACAAACTTTTTATAGTTTTAAGAGATACAATGTGATATGGAGTGGCTATATTTCCCTCTATTTTGTAATCAACAAATCATTTTGGAGATTTAATCTTATCCCACAAGATAAGATATTTAGCTTTTCTAAAATCTTTAAATACTTGTAATTTTTGTATTCAAGGCATCCTTGCCTGGGGCAGAAGATGGATGTTTGATTTACAGACTTTAATGGAACAACAATGCACATTTCGGATTTAGTTTCTTGTGGATGGTGTCATCATTTAAGTTTCTGTTTATCTTGATATGATAATAAGTTTTGATAGCTTTAGTCTTCATCATTTATTATGTTATTGGGATAATTCCTTTATAAATGTTGTCCATAACTAATGCTTCAGATATTAATCGTGTGATCATCTATTCAATTTTAATTACATGATTTCTCCTTTAATTTTCATTGAAAGATTAAATGCAAGCATGTTTGCTAACATATTTTTCTTAATGCAATTACTTGCAATCATGAGATCACAGTGACTAATTGCATGTCTCATTCTGTTATTAAAACTCAACAGTAAACATACTGTTCTGCATTTATTCCGAATAGTTTCAAGATTCATTGCAGGTTTACCTCTTGGACAAGCTGGCTGGATGTTCTCTAATCGTACAGATGTTTGGGTGCATGCCGATTAACTCATTAATAGGTTAGTTTATTTCTTTTTGTCGTTTGTTTGTCTTTGAAACTCAAATATATGGTCTGGCTTTGACCATCCACATACTTCTGTTTCATAGTATATTTTTCTATTTTAGTTTAGATTAATAAAGAGAAAA
>JASDQU010439018.1:2824-21609 GCA_032191745.1 Picea mariana | reverse complement strand
GATTAAAACTTGCATCTTGTAAATCATGTAAATAAATGAGACTTGTATATCTTCTGCTTAAATACAACTACTACAGTTACATTAGAGCATATGTACATATATATATAGTGTTTAGTAATTAGTTAGTTATTTCTCTCTTTTATTCGTTTCTTTTAGGATTCTTAGATTGGCTAACAGAGGCATTAAACCCGTCAGAATGAGTTACACCAAATGGCTTGGGTTATTTAGACAACCCCGGACCGGACTCACTCTTCCAATTGACGGATGGTCATTTTCGCCCGTCAACACTACTATTACAAGAATTTGACTTCGAAGTTGTCCTTAAAACAGGAAAACACAATTTGGGCCCAAATCATCTGTCACAAATTTAGACTGGGGAAGCTACTCAAAGCCTTGATGATGAACTTTAGGATGCACAACGCTTTCGAGTGGAAGTTGTCCCATATTAATTGGCCGAAATAGTAGGACAGGCTCCCATGGAATATACTCTTGTGCAACATTGCCAAATGGTGACCCACAGTGCTGATTATCAATTGATTTCCAGACAATTGTATAAGTTGGGTGCTGATGGAATCCTATGTCGTTGTGCTTTGGAACACGAATGCAACTCCCTCCTATATGAGGCACATGAAGATATTTCTCAAGGCCATAACATTGACAATGCAGCCACACACAAGGTTCTACGCATAGGCTCTAGTGGCCCTCACTCTTCACAGACTCTAAATACTACTGCAAACACTACGACATATGTCAATGAGTGGGAAAGCCCTACTGTAGAGATGAGCTCCCACTCTTCCTAGTAACTGCACTTGAGCCCTGCAACAAATGGGAAATTGACTTTGTTGGGCCCATCAATCCGCTCGCACATAGCACTCGGGTGTGTTACATTATTAATGCAACATAATATCTGACAAGATGGTATGAAGTAGCTCCAGTCAAGGATTGTACAACTGATATCACAATGTGATTCATTTTTGACAACATTATCACCATATTCGAGTGCCCAAGAGTATTAATGAGCGACCAGGGCTCACATTTTCTGAATGAGACCATCCAAAAACTCACTCAAGAGTTCATGATCCATAACTAGAAGAGCACTCCTTATCACCCTAAAGCTAATGGTATGGTTGAATCTTTCAATAAAATTTGAGAACATTCCTTAACCAAAATTTGTAATGTGCACCATGATAACTAGGTCAACATATCCCCAGAGTATCACGGGCTTACCGAACCATGTGCAAAAGGATGACTAAGCACACATTGTTCATATTAGTCTATGGAAAGGAAGTGATCATGTTGTTAGAATTTGTGGTCCCTAGTCTCTGGGTTTCCCTTGCAACTTAGATGACTGATGATCAGTCCCTCCAACATGGGTTGGATGAAATTATGGAACTCGAGGAAGACCAAATAATGGAAGACTTCAGCCAGGTGGTGGAAAAAGACAGAAATAAGGCATGGCACGACCATAACATCTGCCATAAATCCTTCATCCATGATATTTAGTTTTTTTATATGACAACAAATATTTACAACATCCTGGTAAGCTATGCATGTGTTTTCTGGGTCCATTTCGACTAGTCTAAATCAGTAAAGTAGGTGTTACCAAGCTGGAAAAACTAGAAGGGAAAGCACTCAAAGGTATCATAAATGGTAGTAGGTTGAAGGTGTATTATGGCCCTCAAGGGTCAACCACCATTTAATCTTTTGTCAGCTTTATGGATCGATACAATAATATTAGCATAGGTTGTACAATATTTAGCATAGATCATAGTCGGTATAATTTACACTCTGACAATGCAAGCATTCATATTCGTCACGCAGGCAGTGTTAATCAAGTGGCATAGGGTGCAGATCATCAAGATCTCTAAGTACAAGTACATTTTTACCAACAAGTATAGTGTGTTATTTATGTACACGTCACATTGGGGCTAATGAAGTTTGTGACGCTTTGTCTCTGGAAAGGGAAAATAATCCCATTTGAGATGTTCACACATGCCACAAGTACACGTTAGGTTCCAGTATCACATTCTCTGATAACCCTTTCTAGTACGATCGATCTACAATATCGATCCACCCATCCTCTGCAGGTTATTGTCACTTCCTTCTTTTCCTTCAAGCCATCCCTTTCTTGACATTGTTGCGTCCTTCCTCCCCATCCCCACCATATCCTAACTATATATGGCATGGCCCCGATTACCATCTAGTGTAATTCTCCACCAGCTCCTGTCACGATTTTCTTTCTCATCTCACTGTGATTCTCCCACTCCCCTATCATGGTATGGCTTAACCGACTATCCATATTATTTTATCGCAATTTCTATTGACCAACCCAAGAGGCTATCCTACAGTATTCTAGGAGGTGGTAAATATGTCAACCCCTAATCAATCATCGTTTTCCCACCCGATGTCCTCAACATTATCAACTTCGTAACCTCCAGCTTTTTGAATCATGTTTTCTTATCAATACTGCTCCTCATCCCCTTATGCCAATATTTACTTGACTCTTCGCCATGATTCATCCCATTTGTTGTTAATACGAGACACTACTCAGTGGCTCACCCAACGCCCTCCTTCCACCCATCATCATCAACCCCTCCCCGAGAGAAAGCAGGCCGAGCCAAAATACTCTAGTCAATATCGTTCATACCATCCCTAATCTCACATCATGTCATCGAACCACAATCCCACATAATTATACTAACCAAGACCTCTTGCTTGGCATGACTATCCTAGAACAAAAAAACAAGCAAAGACCGATACTCTCTATGAGGGAACCTTACCGCTATTCAACAAATAGTTCTTAATGGGGGAATTTAAATAGATCCCTCATTCACTTCCACAGGCACCAGTGAAGTTTTCAGTCTGAGCAACTACATGAAATCACAACTGTTCTGAAGAACATTGATCTCCTCTTTCTCAAACTACCTGCATGAGTAATATGCAGTAGCTAGCTCGAGGATGAGCTAGATAATCATGGTGGGAGCCTGTTGGAACCTAAAGTTTTGGGTTCATTTTTTCACGCGGGAACAAACGAAGTTGTGCACGCTCATTCCATAGTTTTTTGTGCACCTAAGGAAATGTGCAAGGAGTTCCATAGAGTGCCCATCAGACCAGGTTTTGTCAGTAGCACACCTAGTGTAAATACTACCAAGTGTGCATCGATATGATTTTTATTGACTGCAATAGAAACCAAGAAGATGCCCACTATAATCAATAAATGAATCATCGATAACTCTCCTTGAATAATTATTAACAACAATATACGAAGACGTGGGGTGATCAGAAGTTGAGTTGTTCAGGCATTTAATATTTCCCCTGATACAAAGAGTCTACGTGGAGCATTGGAAGGAACGTGAAACATGCAAGTCAGTTGGATCAGATAAGCAAGTGGAGTAGAGTAGAAAGAGCCAATGCTACCCAACAACGAAAGATATAAAATGGAGTTCTAAGCTCAGAACAACAGTTAGTTGGTTGGCTATCTAGCTAGTTAGAGAGTTTTGAGTTATCTTAGCTACCAGTATCGAGCTCACTCTGATCCCGTTGTAATATTATGATGTTTTGAATATATTCCCATGTATTTTATATGTTTGAGTGCTAAGGAAAGGTGCATGGTGCATTATGTTTTATTTCAATTTTTTTATATAGTAATGATATGGAGTTCTATATCTTTCATAGGCTATTCAACGCAGTATATATCTTTGATGTGATGGAATGCATCCAGTAATAAAGATAAGGTAGTTCTAATCTAATCTATGTCTGTTATAAATGAGTTGAATATGTGTGTGTATAGCTTGAGTTCTCAGTCCTAATTAGGTTATCAATTATGAGTTACATGGACACCAATTGTAGTATTGTTTCATATGTTTAATCCTTCATCCCTATCACAAGACCTTATGGTCTATGTGATCCTCTTTGCATCTCATGTGTTACATTCCCTAGCCTTGGCCGAGGATTGTTATGCTAGTGCTTTGGGGTTTTGTTAGACAACTATGGACGAACCCTGGGTTTAAAACTCCCCAGTGTTAAGAAGGAAGATACACATGCAAGCATGGACCAAAAAAGGTGAATCCAACAACAACACCATATAAATCATTTCAAAACACAGAGTGAATTCATAATGGAAATAAACATCAATGTAAATTTGTATCTGCGTCGATCTGATAAGTTTGAACGGAGATTTCGTCCATGATCCCTTCCCGACACCCTTCAAAGATGAGGTATTGGAAAGTGTTGGCGACAGGGAAGCCTACTCATTCACAAATGGTTTCTCTGGTATCATCAACTTCGGATCACAGAGGAAGATCAGGCTAAATCCACCTTTGCGATCGAATGGGGGTCATTTGAATACACTGTCATGTCCTTTGGCTTAAAGAATTCCCTTGTAGTGTTTTCCTAGATAGTGGTCGCAACTTTCAAGGAATTTATCCACAAATTCCTGGAGGTATACTTGGACAACTAGACTGTGTTTATTATAATAAAGGAGCAGATGTAAGCCCTTGGACTAATGCTAGATTGATGCCACCAACTAAATATCTCTTGTAATTTGAAGAAATGCATCTTTTATACACCCTTTGGTATATTTTTGGGCCACGTCGTATGTAAGGACAACTTTCTTGTGGACCCAACTGATATTACCGTGATCTTGAATATGGTGGCCCTATTTCAGTTCACAGAATGTGTGCAATCTTGGGACATATCAGATACTATAGGAGGTTCATCTAGAGCTATGATCAGATTATGACCCCATTGGAAAGGTTGTTGTGCAAGGATATTAAATATGAATGGACACCAAAATGCCAACAAGCCTTTAATACCCTGAAAGAAAAACTAGTTACTACACCCATTTTGTTTTTTGCAGATTGGTCCAAGCTCTTCCATGTCCATGTCGATGCTTTCTCCATTGCGTTGGGCATCATTCTGGCACAACCAGGGGAAGGTAATATATATCATTCGATCTACTTTTCTAGACGGAAGTTATTTTATGCTAAAATAAATTACACTACAACTGAGCGTGAGAGCCTAACTATGGTATATGCCTTGCAAAATTTATTCCACTACTTGTTGGGGTCTGTTTTAAAATTCTTCACTGATCATTCTTCCCTCAAGTATTTAGTTAATAAATCTTTTTTGGGTCTCTGCATCTATTGTTGGTTTCTTCTATTACAAGAATTTGACTTCGAAGTTGTCGTTAAACCAGACAAACACAATGTGGGCCAAAATCATCTGTCACGAATTCAAATCATTAGGGAAGATGCTCAAAGCCTCGACGATGAAATTTCATATGCGCAAATCTTCTGAGTGGAATCTGTCCCAGAACATTTGACCGAAATAAAAGAATTCATCATTGTTGGACAGGCTCCCATGGAATATACTCCTATGCAACATCGCCAAATGGTGACCTGCAGTGCTGATTATCAATTGATTTCCAAACAATTGTATAAGTTGGGTGTGGATGGAATCCTATGTTGTTGTGCTTTGGAACACGAATGGAAATCCCTCCTATATGAGGCACATGAAGGTATTTATCGAGGCCATAACATCGACAAGGTGACTGTGCACAAGGTTCTATGCGTAGGGATTTGGTGGCCCTCACTCTTCGCAGATTCTAAATACTACTGAAAATGTTGCGACATATGTCAACGAGTGGGAAATCCCTACTATAGATATGGGCTCCTACTCTTCCTATTAATTGCACTTGATTCCTTCAACAAATGGTCAATATACTTTGTTGAGCCCATCAATCCGCTTGCATGTTGTACTGGGGTACATTACATTATTACTGCAACATAATATCTAACAAGATGGGATGAAGTAGCTCCAATCAAGGATTGTACAACCAAAATCGCGACACGATTCATTTTTGACAACATTATCACCATATTCAAATGCCCAAGGGTATTAATGAGAAACTAGGGATCGCATTTTCTAAATGAGACCATCTAGAAACTCACTCAATAGTTCATGATCCATCACTAGAAGAGCACTCCTTCTCACCCTCAAGCTAATTGTACGGTTGAATCTTTCAATAAAATTTTAGAACATTTCTTAACCAAAGTTTGTAATGTGCACCGTGATGAATATGATCAACATATCCCCACAGTATCATGGGATTACCGAACCATGTGAAAAAGGCTGACTAAGCACACACTGTTCATATTAGTCTATGGAAAGGAAGCGATCATGTTGTTAGAATTTGTGGTCCCTAGTCTCTGGGTTTCCCTTGCAACTTATATGACCAATGATCAGTCCCTCCAACACGGGTTGGATGAACTGATAGAACTCGAGGAAGAACAAATAATGGCAGGCTTCAGCCAGGTGGTGGAAAAAGACAGACATAAGGCATGTCACGAACATAACATCTGCCATAAAATCCTTCATCCAGGATATTTAGTTTTGTTATATGACAACAAATATTTACAACATCCTGGTAAGCTATGCATGTGTTTTCTGGGTCCCTTTCGACTAGTTTAAATCAATGAAGCAGGTGATGCCAAGTTGGAAAACCTAGAAGGGAAAGCACTCAAAGGTCTCATAAATGGTAGTAGGTTGAAGGTGTACTATGGCCCTCAAGGGTCAACCACCATTTAATATTTTTTCATCTTTATGGATTGATACAATAATATTAGCATAGGTTGTACAATATTTAGCATAGCTCATAGTCGACATAATTTACACTCTGACAGTGCAAGAATTCATCTCCATCACTCAGGAGGTATTAATCGAGTGGCATAGGGTTAATATCATCAATATTTCTAAGTACGACTACATTTTTACCAACAAGTATAGTGTGTTATTTATGTACACGTCACGTGGGGGATAATGAAGTTCATGACACTTTATCTCTGGAAAGGGAAAATAATCCTATTTGAGTCGTTCGCACATGCCACAAGTACACATTAGGTTGCAGTATCAAATTCTCCAAAAACCATCTCCAGTATGATCGATCTACAATATCAATCCACCCATCCTCTACAGGTTATTGTCACTTTCTTCTTTCCCTTCAAGCCATCGCTTTCTTCACATTGTTGCGTCATTCCTCCCTGTCCCCACCATATCCCACCTATATATTTCACGGCCCTGATTACCATCTAACGTAATTATCCACCAGCTCCTGTCACAATTTCATTTCTCATCATGTTGTGATTCTCCCGCTCCCTTATCATGGCGTGGCTTAGCCGACTATCCATATTATTTTATCACCATTTCGATAGACCAATCCAAGAGGCTATCCTCTAGTCTTCTAGGAGGTGGTCAATATGTCAACCCCTTCCTAGTCATCATTCTCCCACCCGATGTCCTTGACATTATCAACTTCGTAACCTCCAACTTTATGAATCGTGTTTTCTTCTCAATACCGTTCCTCATCCCCCTACACCAATAGTTGCTTGACTCTTCACCATGATTCATCCCCTTTGTTGTTAAGACAATACCCTACTTAGTGGATCATTTGACACCCTCCTTCCACCCATCATCATCAGCCCCTCCCCGAGAGCAAGTAGGCAGAGCCAAAATACTCTAGTCAATCTCGTTCATACCATCCCTACTCTCACATCATGTCATCGAACCACAACCCCCCAGAATTACATTGACCAAGACCACTTTCTTGGCCTGACTATCCTAGTACAAAAAGACAAGAAAAGAATGATGCTCTTTATTGAGGGAACCTCACCGCTATTCAACAAATAAGGCTTAATGGGGGACTTTAAATAGATCCCTCATTCACTTCCACAGGCACCAGTGAAGGTTTCGGTTCGAGAAACTAGATGCAATCATAGCTGTTCTGAAGAAAAAATGATCTCCCCTTCCTCAAACTATCTTCCTGAATAATATGCAGTAGCTAGCTCAAGGACGAGCCAGATAATAGTGGTGGGGGCCTATTGGCACCCAAATTTTTGTGTTGATTTTTTCACGCGAGAACAAACAAAGTTATGCACGCTCATTCCATAGTTTTTCACGCACCTAAGAAAATGTGCGAGGAATTCCATAGAGTGTGCATCAAACTGGGTTTTGTCAGTAACACACCTAGTGTAAATACTACCAAGTGTGCACCAATCTGAGTTTTATCAGTTGCGACAGAAACCAAGAAGATTCCCACTATAATCAAGAAAGGAATCATCGATAACTCTCATAGAATAATTATTAACATCAACATATGAATACGTGGGGCGAAAATAAGATGATTTTTCCAGACAATTAATATTTCCCCTAATACAAAGAGTCTACGTGGAGCATTAGAAGGCACCAGAATCATGCAATATAGTTGGATCAGATAAGAAAGTGGAGTAGAGTAGAAAGAGACAACGCTCCCCAACAATGAAAGATATAAAAGGGAGTTCTAAGCTCATAACAACAATTAGTTGGTTGGCTATCTAGCTAGTTAGAGAGTTTTGAGTTAGCTTAGCTACTAGTACCGATCTCACTCTGAACCTATAGTAATATTCTGATGTTTTGAATATATTCCCGTGTCTTTGATATGTCAGAGTGCTAAAGCAAGGTGCATGGTGCATTATGTTGTATTTACACTATTGTATATAGTAATGATATGAAGTTCTATATCTGTCATAGGCTGTTCAACGCAGTATATATCTTTTATGTGATGGACTGCTTCCAATAATAAAGATAAGGCAGTTCTGATCTAATCTATGTATGTTATAAATGAGTTGAATATGTGTGCGTATAGTTTCAGTTCTCAGTCCTAATTAGGTTATCAGTTATGAGTTACATGGACACCAATTGCAGTAATGTTTCATATGTTTAATCCCTCATCCCTGTCACAATAGCTTATGGTCTATGTGATCCTCTCTACATCTCGAGTGATACCTTCCCTGGCCTTGGCCGAGGATTGATATGCTAGTGCTTTGGGGTTTTTTTAGACAACTCTTGATGAACCCTGGGTCCAAAAATCCCCAACGTTAAGAAGGAAGATACTCATGAAAGAGTAGACCGAAAAAGGTGAAGCCAACAACAACACCATATAAATCGTTTCCAAACACAAAGAGAATGTATCATAGAAATAAAAATCAATGTAAATCATACACAAGATAAAAACACTTATCTTTTGAAATAGTTGTGAAACCAGCTGAAGAGGACAAACGTTCCACCCAAACATAGACTTGTTGTTCAAAATATCAATAGCAAGTCACCCTCGAGATGCGGCTAAGAATCTACAAAAGAGGCTGTTTCTCCATTGTCCACTCACAATCCAAATTACCCACAAACCGCTAGTATTCTCCTACATCTATCCCAATCCCTCCAACTCTCTGCCCCTCAACCTTCTTGGCCTAAAGAATGTACCCCCTTCTCCGCTCATAATCCCTCAGGCCGTATCATTCATTTATCAGGGTGCCCTCTTGGCCCAATGAATATGCCCCCCTTCTTTGTTCACAGTTGCTCATGCTATATCATTTGTTTATCAAGGATTCAAGCACATGTCGACTAGGAATATCTCTACTAGGGACTCCAAGGATATCAATTGCTAGGAAAACTATCAACAACAAACTTGTTTCTCCAGTGAAACTCTTACATAGAGAGTTCAATCCACATGCCCGACAACTTGCTTCTTCTGCAAGCATGACAACTTGCTTCTTCAGTCTTTAGTAGCTCCAACACAGCTCTAAAATGTATCCACGATCATTTTTTCCTCTCCCCTCCAACGTTCTCCCTTTATTATCTCCAAATTTCCCTGCATAAATGTGATTTTCCTTCCCCCTATTCCTGTATGAATTTCCTCCCTTTTGCTTGCTTGCTTGAATCACACTTTTCCCCAAGCTGATTGTACTTCAACCCTTTTCTCTTAATAACTATGGGATGTGACTCTCACACCCACCTTCTTATAGGTATTCAATGATTGGTCTCTTCTACACTCAAGGGAATAAATAGAAGTTTCACTCAAAACATTAAAATCAAGAAAAGGATTTGGGATTTAAGCTCATGAATAAAACCCCCTTTTTGATCCCTCCTCTCTTGTGGATAACTAAGCCCCCATATTTGTCCATGTTCATCTACAACTGGAATTACATTTTATTTATTATTTTTGATATACAAGTTCACTTATTACCTCGCTTGGCCCACAACCATATATCATATCTACATTACATTACACATTACTAAATTGGGGAATATAGTGGGGATGTTACACCCACAACCATACACGTGTAGGATTCATCAATTTTTTTGGGTGGAATAGGGTGTTTGATTGCACACCAAGGGGGTCATTCAAGTGTCATTGTTGCAAAAAAAAGTGGTGGAAAGCATGCGTAAACAACATAGGGTTTTTTCCATGCTAGGAAGAAATTGATCCTAGTAGAAGAAGGAAAACTGCAATTCCTATGGTTGATTTGTTGCATGATGGCATATGATTGTTGGGATCTCACTAAGAAAACACATCCCAAAATTCAAGTTGGATTCATTTACTGCCAATATGAACTATATCCAAGTCTGAGAGAAATGGGAATGAATTCTAAATGTAGAGTTTGGATTTGAAGATTGCTCAGTGTTGAGAGTCGATGAGAAGACTTCTTCTACAAGAAAAAGTGATCTAGAACTAGATCCAAAAAAATATCTAGAAGTAGAGCCATGAGATAGAGCTAGAGTTAGAGCCATAGCGAGGAGCCAAGCCAATATTAGAGCCATGTTCTAGAGAAGTGGAGACCAAAAAGCCTCTTAATGCAGAGTTATGATCTGAAATAGATTCAAAAAAGTGAATGGTTATAAGATTTAGTGCCTAAGTGAAATTTGATATAATGAGGTTATATGAAATATTAGAGCCAATGCAAATTTAAGAGTAAACAAAACAAAGAGAGTAAAAACAAGAATTAAACAAAATAAAAAATGGAAATAGGAGAGGAAAAGAGACAGAAGAATGGGAACTGAAAGATCAATAACCCGACCTTCCCTTTAACCCCAAACTCTCCTATATATCCTTTAGAATTGAATCTCAAAGGGTATTTTTTTGGGCCAAGGAGGTGAGGATGCATAGAGAGCCATAAGTTGCATTATATCCAGATATTACTGAAACAAGAACTAATAAATCATTCAAATGTTGATTTTTCCATTTGGGTTTCCAGGGTAAAATCTTTGTGTTTATGGTGTATTTGATTTTTCTATTGTGCAAATTATGTGTGCGAATTATGTTTCTCTCATTTATTTAATGTGTTGTTTGAATGTGTGAATAGTGACAATTAAGATGGAAAGAAGAAAATACTATGTATTTCAATGTCTGCCTAACTAGTTTAATGGTGTGAGGATTCATTCTACATTGTAAATTTGTCTTTTACTTCACAATTTCGTTCTTCCTTCTCATTAAATAATCCCAAAAACTATGGAATACACACTACTAGATTATCTTTGATATTCAACATCATTGTCTCAGATAATATGGTTGTTGCACTATTTTAAGGAGTTTTCAATTCTGATTTTTCTTGTTTATTGATTATTGGAGGAAGGGAAAAATGTCATTCTTTCTTTTCATGGTCATGACAGACCATATTCTTGTTTTTAGAATCTTCAATTGCTACTTGTAGACTATTGAGAGACTATACACTACTACATATGGGCGGATTATTCAACGAAAATTTTCCACATTTCCATTATTTTCATGTTTTTTTTAAATTGGGCGATATTTTCGTCGCTATTGCCACGAAAGTTTGTCGCTATAGCGACGAGTATGTTGTTTTTTAATTGGGCGAGATTTTCATCGCTATTGCCACAAAAGTTCGTTGCTATAGCGATGAGTATTGCCTACCTCAAAAAACATCTACTAACACACATGGCTTGCAATGACTTGCTGACTTTTTGCGGGTCAACTCATGCATTTTCGTTGCTATATCGATGATAATCGATCTATATATACCTGACTTTAAGAGACTTTGTGACACATTTGCTATAGTTGCGACACTGTTCGTGGATTTTGTTTGAGTTGTTTATTTTTTCCGTCACCCACCAGTTGAACAAATCCAATTCTTGATCTACATAGCTCGGATTTTGAACTTGCAAGGTTAGTATGTTGTTTTATTTGTTTATTTACATATACTCATTTAACTTGTAAATTTTTGTTCAAATGAAATTTCATGTAGCTTGTTTTTTCCTTGATAATATATTATATGTGCATTACCATATTTCAAAATTGTTCTCATTGGTTTTTGGATCTAGTTAGTATATTCTATGGAAATTCATGTGAAATGTCAAGAAAAATATTTTCTGAAGAAGTATTTTAAGAAGAGAGAAAATTACTCCATCAACAAGACAATTCAAACATTAAAAACGGATGTCATTATCAATCTAGATAAATTTGAGCCTATAATTCCTTATGTAAATTTAATCCTTATTACAAAACCACCAAATCATAACAACTTTACCGGTTGGACTAATGTTTGAAATAGAAAGTGGAAAAAAAATCCTCTTAGGTCTAATCTTATCCCTTAGCGACCTTGTTAGCTCTCTAGCTTTTGTGTTTCTATGATGTTGTGCCTATATATATTAATTTCATATTTTTAGTCTAGTATTAGGTTAGGTTAGTCATATAACATTGTATTCTTATGTGATGTTGTTTCTCTCAATTTTTTATAATCACACACAATTCTAGATGTAGTGATTAAATCTAGTTTGTAGTTGATGTAACTTTTTTATACACTATTAATAAGAAGTAGCTAAAATATGAAAAATTTCATGATGAAATCTACGATAACATGATGAAATCTACTAGTCAGACAATGAAAAATGAGAACATGCCAAACTGTCTTAGAAAATAAAATCATGACCACTATAAGTAGCATAAAATTGTGACCATTGTATGTATTTGCAAATCAACACGTCATAAGCCGGGTGCAGGCGCAGATTCAATTGGACCCGTTCGGAATTCAGTGCCTGCAATTTCACCATGAGGGGTAAAGGAGTAAACAAAAGATACAAAGGCATAGGAAGTTGGTCAAGTGGAAGTAGCAGGGGCTAGAGACGCCTCCTGCCGAGAAGAAATTGAGTGATGAGGGAAGCCCGTCTTCGTTTACCTTACTACCTATTTGAAAGGGGCTTTTGAATTTCAAATATTATTGGCATGTTG
Organism: Picea mariana; assembly: GCA_032191745.1. Classification (NCBI taxonomy): domain Eukaryota; kingdom Viridiplantae; phylum Streptophyta; class Pinopsida; order Pinales; family Pinaceae; genus Picea; species Picea mariana. Next base: position 8,552 of record JASDQU010439018.1, on the reverse strand, counting down.
AGGAAGAATTAATGAAATATCATACAATATGGTGTTGTATGATCACCACCTCACACTGACTAGTTCTTCCTTAACTTATGTCCCCTCTGTCCTGCCTGCCCGCTTTTCTTTCTCTTTCTCTTGGCCAGCATCCATTCTTCCAATCAATATCCATGCACCTCACACACTCACTCACTCACTTATGTATGTTTGATCCGTCCATTGGCCCACCCTGCTCAGTAGATGTATGTTGTAGTCAGTCTATTGTAAAACTCCTCTCGGTAGATGTTGAAACCAACCAAACCCAATTGTGGATGGCAAGTGGATGTCATTCTTTTTTTAGTGGTGAATTTCAAAGATTGACATTTTCTCTACAAAACAACTTAGAGGCTAGTGTATGGTGTCGAGTGATTCAAGTTTGAGAAATTTTGACCACTTTTGTTAAATGGTGTGTAATTATTTTCCATGGTGATTCAGTACACACTACTCTAAAGTACAAATTGAAGCATATCGGTCTTAATAGTTAATCGATAATAATAAAAAAAAGCATGTCAAAATTTCTTAGAAAAAATAATTGTAAGAATTGTAGGTCACTGTAAAGAAACATATCATAATAAAAAAGAGTAGCTAAAATATCATGAAGGAGTAGATAAAATATAAAAATTTGACAACTTACTGTTTGGTATGGTGTAGGTAAGACAATTACTTGTCAGTACAAGGATTTGTCACTATGAACAAAAATGACAGGAATCTTGCTTAGTTTAGAGAGGCATTAGAGGTGAGGGGCGATGGAAAATGTTATTGCCCTTGCTATGATTGCATGGGCTTGCAAAGAAGAAGACTTTTAATAACAACAAATGAAAGACATTGTAGGGAGAAGGGGCACGCCGAAGGGGGTTATGAATATCGTCCCTTGGTAAGAGGATTCAATATTTAATGTATTCTCTATAATAGTCATCATGTCACGAGTTTTAGTAATATTTCTTATCATTTTTTTTATATTTTCTATACACACTAACTTTTCTACATTGTTTTTAAATATATAGACGATGCCCCCAAAATGTCGACGTCCAGAGAGTTATTTTCCAAGTACTAGCAGAAATACTCCTTTACAGGGTGATGAACTTCGAGATCAGAATATTGAAGTTGTTGATCAAGTTATTAATGATGATATGGATGGAGATAACGTTAGTGATACAAATCAGGAATATGAGATGCATAGATTGATCCAAGACACATTTGATCCAATGGATGAGGACAACCAGGATGATAGTCATGATGTTGATCCTCTACTCGAGAAGTCACGTCAACCTCTTTATGAAGGCTCAACAAAAAATATTCTATCTTCTATATTTTTGTTAATGAACCTAAAGGTTTGGAATGGTTTATCAAACACATGCCTCACACAGATACTAAGGTATTTAATTTGTTAATTATTTATGCCTGCATGTTCACAAATACTTAAAAGGTTCAGTTTTTTCCTATATTGCTATTGTTTTCTAATTTGTAAAGTATGGATTCGATATTGATGATTAATATTGTTCACATTGACTTATTGTTTTGAATTTTGTAGATTGTTGGGTGAATTTCTATTACCGACGTCAAATATTTTTCCACATGCATATCGAGAAATATACGTGATTATGAAAGAAATTGGAATGGATTATCAAGTTATTGATGCATGTCCTAATGATCATATCATATACTATGGACAATATGCATTAGAAAATGAATGCCTGTAACAGCCCTCATCTTACAACACAAACGACGTACAAGAAACAAAATATTAATTTGTTGCTTTGTTTTAGCATTCGGAAAAATATCAAAATAATTAGCGACGCATTACTAATCTAGATCTAAAATCAATCAAGCTTCATCACCATTTATGGGCGCATTAAAACATTCATTCTATCCACATGGTGCAAGGGTTGTTAGTCCAATAATCATTGATAAATCTATAACGCAAGAAAATATTGGGATCCATCCTTCATTAAAACATAATTTCCTATGGCGCACAAGTGTAAAATCTAAAACTCAAATTGTGACGAGAAGTCTAAAAGCACAATAGTACGATAATCATCATTCATCCTATCTAGGATCTGGGAATACAAGCATATTACTTATCAACAAAGTAATCACACATCATACCGCCTGCAATATTAGTAGGGTAACCCAACCCTGAACTTATTCACTGCCAACTCCATAATGGAAACCAAATATATAAGCATTACTTAAACCTAAAATCATTATGACACAACCACTCTCTTTTCTTATGAGATGTCATCTAGAATTAATAAAATATCCTTGTTACTTACGAGAATTAAGTTAATAAAACTTACGAGAATTATTGTAAAATGATAATTAGTGCCGACCATGCATTACTTCATTATAAGGCTTTACTAAATTATAAAGGTATCACTGCATTGAACATTAAAGCATTTCAAAAATAAAGCATCACCGAAAATAGGGGTTTGTTGTTTTAAGGCATTAAAGCATTACTAAATTATAAGACTATTATAAGTGGTTATAATTACTGCAGTCGTTCCACCTGTTCCTCAAATTTTAATGGGCTGTCTAAAGTGATAAAAAAATACTATTAAAAGGAAAATAAAATATTACGTCCATTATGCAGGTGCCTTAAATTAATGTGTTGGTTTAGAAACATCAAAAACGATTAGAAGCCACAATAATACTACTGCTAGTCCACTTGTCCCTTGAACTTGGCGCCCGGTTAAACAGTAAAACTAGAATATAGTTGCCATTCATACGTTTTGGAAAATCAACGGACAGGTCAGTCGTTCAGACACCGACCTTGGCATTAACAACTGACCTCGTTTAGGTGTAAAGGCAGCGATTAGCGCCCCAACATTCGTTGAGGCACGCTAGAGAGGCGCCGAGGACAACTGTCAACAACCAGATCCAGTCAAGCAGAGGTCACAGGCTGTCTATCCGCTGAGTGTGGGGGCAGTCGACTGAGGGAACCCGATGCTGAGGATCCCAACCAGCGCAGAGGCAGAGGGAAGCAACGCTGAGAGGGCACGGATTTTTGAGGCACGGTTCACCCAAGCGGAGGTAATCAACTCCAGGGAAGGTTTTACTATGCAGAGGGAAAGTCGAGGTCCTCATCTTCCCCCTCTATCCCAGCCACCGAGAATTTCCTCCCAGTAATGCTAAGACATTATACACAGGAGCATTCCGAGAATCAACACAATGGAAAGAGCACAAATCGTGGTCTTTCGTTTGTTGAGCGCACTGTCAGTCTGAAGGTTTGGTCGTTGCCCAGTCAAGCTGGAGGTGTCTGTGTTTAAACAAGAAAAGCAACCAAAAAGGGCAAGGATCCACGTCTACCCTCTATCTTACCTGGAGGAAAATTGCAGGTCATACATAATGGAAAATCGTGGGCAAACACACAAACTTAGTCAACTGTTAACTGTCAAACGTGGGCGTTTTCAGTCGTGGAAATAAACATAAAACAAATCTATGTTAAAGAATCTGTGACAGTTAAGATTGGTGAAGAAAAATCAATGCAACAACACAGACATGATTCAATCACTGTCCCTAACCGGATGCCAACACTGCGCAAGCTGATCAGACACCAATGTATCTAATCCCAGGATACTCAAACAAAACGTAGTTTGGAAGTTAAAGTGTTTGTCCTCCCTTATTTTATTTCCTTTTTCTTCTGACGCCCAAGCGCATAATGGAACTAAACTCGGTTAAGTTTCAGGATACCAATGTATAAAAATAAAAACAACGCAGAGTGCGATCAAGTCTTTTCCTAATGAGATATCGATAAAAACTGCAGGCCGAATTTAGATTGGTTACCTCATCAGGACACTAATAAAATTTCAGACATAAATCAAATCTTTTCATCACCAGGATATCATTAAATTGCAGACTGAAATGAATATACCAGTATACCCATATGTAAACAGAACAGAGTGAAATTAAATTTTTTTTTTTCTTTTTTTTTTTTTCATTACCCGGATATCATTAGATTGCAGACTGAAATGAAATTTTTTGCATTGCCAGGATATCCATCCACTCAGACAATAGAAAGGGAACGCAAGGGTCCAATGGAAGAGGTCATGGAGATGATCGCAGGGGAAAACCAACACGACGCGGAATTTCCATAAGCAAAGGTACCTTGCTAGAGGGCGCAAGACAACAAGCTGCCAAGGATAACAACAAGGGTAGACAAATGGGTTCGTCCTTTGCTTCACCATCCTCGCACAGAAAATCAGGGCATTTAATCTCAGTTCTTTGCTCCGGAGAGAGGGAATGTCAGATAAGCTCCTAGCCGACTTCTCAGGCGAGGACTGGCGTGCTAGGGATGAAGGAAAACACTCGCAAGGGTCACAGTCAAACATCACAAGGCAGTCATGACAGGCGAGAAGACGAAGGTCACGTAAATCAATCAACCAATCATTCAACTAGGCTATAAAATTTCAGTCATGAAACTAGACAATCAACTCGCCTACTTAAAACACATGCAGATTTAAATCATACATCCTACAACATTCTATCATTCAACCGAAAAGCGTACCGTGGCATGTTCGCTTGCTCCAAGTGTCGTCTGATCGCTCCGTCCCTCTCCTGCTTGCCGAACGTCAAGACTACACTGGTACCTCCCAGCCAATCGCTAGGGGTACTCTGCTTCCCCCTTAGCCCCCCGAGCCACAAAGGGCCCACCCAAATCCATATGGTAAGTCTAGCTTCCCAACTCACCTCGCAAGGCTGAGCTACCACTCCTATCCGAGCAGGAAAATCCCAACTCCTCACAAGCAGTCAGTCAAGTCACAAATCCGGCAACGTAACGTTACGCTTACAACCGATTCCCTTTCTTCCTCATCTCCCTTTTCTTTTATATAGTTTTGAGACCCTCCAACTTTCCTAAATCACATTTTAAATTAAGTTTCAATAAAATATTCTAAATGATCTCGTTCGCACAAGTGTCGTCCATCCCCCTCTTTCCTCAAGTAATTATTTTCTTTAATTTATTAATTTACTCATTTCCCTCACCCACCTAGAGTCACTCCTAAATTTACTCCTAGGTGTTCCTAGATCCCCTTACATGTTTTAAATACTTTCCTAAAGAAAAATATGTTACTAAATTAGCTCAAATTAGCAGGTTCTTAATTACAGATTCCTTACTATGTTGACTTTCCTTTTTACCCTATGTCCCCTTCTTTCCTTTATTATGTTTCCTTTATTACTTAGTTTCTCTATTTTTATTATTCCCTTCTTTTTTTTTTAAACCAAAAAGGTAAATGTGCTAATTAATCTTTTCATTTTATTCTTAAATTCATAACTTTTATACTCCATACGTTAAATAATTTTATTTCTTCTTTACAAATTAAAACCACGGATTTTAATTAAATTATCCCTCTCTTCACTTTAACCCCCTAAGTTTAAGAAGACTAAAACCATTACTTAAGTGGGTTTTAGTTTACATCTTTATTTTTATTTTTAGGGTCTTTTCTTAAGGTTAATCGAAATTTTATCTTAGAGAAGTTTTTTTTTTAGACTTAGGTTGAGATTTTTGAACTGGTCGACAATTGTTTAGGGGAGTCATTTTAAGAATTTCTTAAGGTGTTAATGTCTTAGGGCCATCTAGGTTTGTTTCTTCCTCAACATCAATGCGACGTGCCCTTCAGGACGCACCACGTGCTCCAAGGGTGCCACTCGCCTCGGTGGTTTCTTTTGCGCGACGTGCCCTTCAGGATGCACCACATGCTCCAAGGGTGCC
>JASDQU010439017.1:31411-55012 GCA_032191745.1 Picea mariana | reverse complement strand
CTTGTTTGGTATAGAACGTTGTGGCCTTGTCACCTAGCAATTGGCATTGATGTGTAGAACATTTTCATTGGTTTAGTTTGCAAAACGTCCACTTCCTTGCCTTTCAAACTAACCTAAAACTAGGGCTGGCGTCACCTTTGTAGCATAGTGATGCAACAACAACAATATTTATGTATGAGCACATTTATTGCGTTGTGATATAATAAGGATTAATTTTATACATTGAATGCAAGTACCATTTCGTATTTATTGAAGAAGTATTATAAGCCATTGTCTTTGTTGACTTCGTCAATAATTACATTTATCATTGCTCATATATTGAAGATAGTCATTAGCAATTGAAGTACTAACCACTGCTTGCACGTTTTAGTTTTATTTGTCTTGTCTCGCAAACAGGTGCCCTTATTAGTGGAATACCTTCTTTTGACTATCTCTCTTGGCAATAATTTGTGAAAGGAAACCCTCATCTTGATCCTTAAAACTTAAGACCTTTCAGAACCCCAGATTACTAGGGACGTCTCCCTTGGGATTAGCCACCCTGAATAGAAAGAGCTCCCCATCGAGGTGACAGTGGGTGGGGAAGCTCCTGTTACGCCAGTTTGAGTCTTACTTCCAAGCTACTAAGCCTATCCTACAAACTGAGCGATAACATCCCCCACTCTTCTGGGCTGCGCTGAGCTGACTCCAACTGACCAAGAACTAGAACACATCCTTCTTTCTCTCACACCAGCCTCTCCTGCTCCGTTTAGATCCTTTCCTATCCCTACCTACCAAGGAAAGACCCTTATTCACCCTGAAAACCTCTAGTTTGATCTACCTTCTTCGTCGAGAGTGGGCAAGACTAGTGGAACTGATCCTTCTTGGTCCAGAGGTTTAGGTCTGGAGCTTTCGCCACAAAAAACTCGTAGTGCGCATAAGAAGGCCGGTACTAAGTCTTCGAGCTCGGCTTCTCAATCATCTGTTATCGATATAGGGGCGCTTAGAGGATTAAAATCCCTTGCCAGGGCAAGTCATGATCCTGCTATCCCTTAATATCAGAGGGGTAGGAGGACCCCTAAAACATGCCTCCTTGAGATGACTACTTGAAAACACTCGACCTTCTGTAATTTTTCTCCAAGAAACTCTGGTGGATGCGGCAATAGCGAGAAACTTCATGTACTCTTTCCAACCTGATTGGATGAACTGCGCGGCCAACGTTGTTGGTAACTTGGGAGGGCTCCTGGCTTCTTGGGATCCCACCATTTTTTACTTAACTCCCGCTCTAAGTCCAAGAGAGATCTTGCTAATAGGTACTTGCTTTGAACTAAAACGAAATATGACTTTGTTGAATACCTATGGACCGTGCACTGATCACAGATTATTCTAGGAGAATCTCGACCGTATTGGCCTTCTAACAGTGAAAGACCTCATCATAGCGGGAGACTTGAACTTAACTACTAGCTCAGAGGAGATTTGGGGCGAGAACGCTCGGGCAAGCCTACTTTCAAATTTTTTCAAGCATCTTTTCTCCAAAAACAACTTAGTGGACTTGGCACCTGTTGAGGTGATGCCCACTTGGAGAAATGGAAGATCAGGATCAGATGGGATAGCAAAATGTTTAGATAGGTTCCTTGTGGTAGACGGCCTGATCACATCCCAGTGCAGAATTCGAGCCTGGGTTGACTTACCCTATCTCTCAGATCACACCCCTATTTGCCTACAATTGGGAGAAGCAGGAGCAGGAACATTTTACCCTTTTAAATTTAACCCTGTGTGGCTAAGGGAGGACTCTTTTGAACAGCTAGTTAAATCAGTGTGGACCGACACTTCTCTTCTGATTCAAGGGGATGCACAGGGCAGCCTGGAGAGAAAGCTAAACCGCCTAAAAGACTACACAAAAAACTGGTTAAAAGACAAAAAGATCAAGGAAGAGGCTAAGCTGAGCAATTTAGATAAGGATCTAGAGGATCTTCTTCGGATGAAGGTGCAAAATGTTTGAATTGATGACTTTGACTACAAACTGAGATGTCTAGAGGAAGCACAAAACAAATTTCTCCTGGAGGAAGAAGAAAGGTGGCGATTGAAGAGCAGGGCTTTATGGATTGCCAATGGGGACAAAAACACGAGGTTCTTCCACCGTTTCGCTAGTCATCGAAGGAATAAAAAATTCTTCAGCTGTGGAACCAGAAGGCACTTGAACTCATAGGAAACTCCTTAGGACACTTCCTTCGGGTGGATGCACAGGCTCTGGCTGCTTCAGATAAACGAATGGCAAAGGTCTTAGTGGAATTAGACATACATGTTGGACTGCCTAAAACGTTGGAGATAGATTGGAGGGGCCTCCTCATTGCACAATGCTTAGATTACCTAGGAATTCCTTTTCGATGCTTGTTTTGTCGAAGGACAGACCATTTGAGAAGAGATTGCGCTCAGTACCCCCCAGCCTTGTCAGAGGAGGATCCTTCAGAGACTCCTGTTTTTGATGGTTACGATTCTCAACTGGACTTGACTGGAATGAACGCCTCCTCTTCCCAGAGGAGGGACGACAACTCGGACCCCCTTGATGACTCACTAGTCTGTAAGATTAAACTCTATTGTCCCTCTCTGTACAACACTCTCTCTACTTGGGAGAGGCTAAACATTGACTCAATGGAAGTTTCCTTTTTAACTCCACGGAACCCTGGTGCCAGGTTTTCGGGGGTGGAATCCCACCCACTCTCCTCTCCTTCTAGAACAAAACTCCCGAGAGTCTCTGACTTACCACCAATAGACTCGGAACCTGCAACCCCCTTTAAATAGACTGTTTCCCCCACTCTTCTAGGCTGCGCTGAGCTGACTCCAACTGACCAAGAACTGGAACACATCCTTCTTTCCCTCACACCAGCCTCTCCTGCTTCGTTTAGATCCTTTCCTATCCCTACCTACCAAGGAAAGACCCTTATTCACCCTGCAAACCTCCAGTCTGATCTACCTTCTTCATCGGGAGTGGGAAAGACTAGTGGAACTGACCCTTCTTGGTCCAGAGGTTTAGGTTTGGAGCTTTCGCCACAAAAAACCTAGTGCGCGTAAGAAGGCCGGTACCGAATCTTCGAGCTCGGCTTCTCAATCATTTGTTATCAATATAGGGGCGCTTAGAGGATTAAAATCCCTTGCCAGGGCCAAGTCATGATCCTTCTATCCCTCAATATCAGAGGGGTAGGAGGACCCCTAAAACATGCCTCCTTGAAACGACTCCTTGAAAACACTCGACCTTCTGTAATTTTTCTCCAAGAAACTCTGGTGGATGCGCAATAGCGAGAAACTTCATGTACTCTTTTCGACCTGATCGGATGAACTACGCGGCCAACGTTGTTGGTAACTTGGGAGGGCTCCTGGCTTCTTGGGATCCCACCAGTTTTTACTTAACTCCCGCTCTAAGTCCAGGAGAGATCTTGCTAACAGGTACTTGCTTTGAACTAAAACAGAAGATGACTTTGTTGAATACCTATAGACCGTGCACTGATCGCAGATTATTCTGGGAGAATATCGACCGTATTGGCCTTCTAGCGGTGAAAGACCTCATCATAGCAGGAGACTTGAACTTAACTACTAGCTAAGAGGAGATTTGGGTCAAGAACGCTCGGGCAGACCTACTTTCAAATTTTTTCACGCATCTTTTCTCCAAAAACAACTTAGTGGACTTGGCACCTGTTGAGGTGATGCCCACTTGGAGAAATAGAAGATCAGGATCAGATGGGATAGCAAAATGTTTAGATAGGTTCCTTGTGGCAGACGGCCTGATCACATCCCAATGCAGAATTCGAGCCTGGGTTGACTTACCCTATCTCTCAGATCACGCCCCTATTTGCCTACAATTGGGGGAAGCAGGAGTAGGAACATATTACCCTTTTAAATTTAACCCTATGTGGCTAAGGGAGGACTCTTTTGAACAACTAGTTAAATCAGTGTGGACCGACACTTCTCTCCTGATTCAAGGGGATGCACAGGGCAGCCTGGAGAGAAAGCTAAACCGCCTAAAAGACTACACAAAAAACTGGTTAAAAGACAAAAAGATCAAGGAAGAGGCTAAGTTGAGCAATTTAGATAAGGATCTAGAGGATCTTCTTCGGATGAAGGTGCAGAATGTCTGGATTGATGACTTTGACTACAAACTGAGATGTATAGAGGAAGCACAAAAAAAATTTCTCCTGGAGGAAGAAGAAAGGTGGCGATTGAAGAGCAGGGCTTTATGGATTGCCAACGGGGACAAAAACACGAGGTTCTTCCAACGTTTCACTAGTCATCGAAGGAATACAAAATTCTTGTGGGAGATCGAGGATGGGGATGGAAGAATTCACCAAAAACATGAAGACATCAAAAAGGCGGCCTTCAACCACTTTAAATCCTTCTACAAGGACGCAGGTGAACTTCATATATCAGATCAGGTGGACACTGCCAGACTCTTCCCCAGGATGGTTACAGCGTAGGAGGTAAGAATCCTGGAATCGCCCTGCTCAAAGGAGGATATCCTTGAGGCGATTAAAGGTTTCACCAAGGAAAAAATCCCAGGCCCCGATGGGTGGTCCGTTGAAATTTTCCTCCATTTCTTTGACTTAATGGGACAAGACTTGTTGGACGATGTGGAGGAAATGAGAATTTGCGGGTATGTCAACAAACAACTAAATAAAACTTACATTGTTCTTATACCCAAATCAAATCTTTCAAGACGGTTTACAGATTTCCGCCCTATTTCGCTTTGTAATCTTTGTTACAAGATAATATCTAAGATCATATCCAGGAGGATCCGACCCATACTCTCCAAGGCTCTCTCCGAAGAACAGTTAGGTTTCCTTAAGGGGAGACAAATTCTCGATGCAATAGGAAAAACATAGGAGTGCTTACACAGTATAAGGACAAAAAAATCCAAGCTATCCTCCTGAAACTGGATCTCAACAAGGCTTTTGACAGCATCAAATGGGATTTTCTTCACCTTATACTTTTGCAGCGCGGTTTTGGTGTGGCTACCACTAGATGGGTGATGGGATGTATTTCCTTGGCCTTCTTCACTGTTTTGATCAACGGGGAAGCCACAAAGGCCTTCCATAGTGAGCGATGGCTTCGACAGGGTTGTCCCCTGTCACCCCTTCTCTTCATTCTGGTTCTGGAAAGTCTTAGCATTCTGTTGAAAAAAAGTCAAGCGGATGGCAACCTGACTGGGATAAAAATTTCGAGATTGATTAAGATATTGCACTTACTTTTTGTGGATGATGTGATCATCATGACTGGTGCAACCCTATCTGAGTGGATTGAGATAAATAAAATTATTAACACCTTTTGCTTGATTTTAGGTTTGAGGATCAACTATCACAAGTCAACTTTCCTAGCAACAGGTGCTCGGGAGGCTACCCTGGCTGAACTAAAATCTCTGTTCAATATCGACTCTACAAATCTTTCAGAAGGATTCAACTATATGGGGTTCCACTTAAATCTAGCAAGTTACAAAGCATCGGACTGGAGCTGGTTGATTGATAAATTCGAACACCGCATTCACCACTGGTGTAACAGGCTACTTTCGCTGGGAGGTAGGTTCATTTTAGTTAAGGTTGTTCTGGAATCCTTACCTGTATACTGGATGGCCATTGTCCACATTCCCCTTTCGGTTCTTAAGAAAACTCGGCAGATGATTTTCGACTTCCTTTGCTCTGGTAGCAAACAGAGCGGGAGCTACCATCTCTGTAGGTGGGAGGAGGTCTCAAAAGCCAAATCGATGGGAGGGTGGGGCCTGAGAAATCTGTACCTCTTCTACAGGGCGCTATCTGCGAATAATGTTTGGAGAGTGCTAATGAAACCAGGAATCTGGAACAAGGTAGTAAAGGACAAATACCTCTCACATGAGCAGGTTCACATTTGGCTAAGATTGGCCTCGGCGGATTCATCGGGAGCCTCTCAAACGTGGAAAAACTTTCTAAAATCGCTACCAATCATTCTCTGGAAAGTCGATTGATCTTGGGCGAGACACCATCCTGGGTCTTGGCAAAAACTCTCTGCTTTCTCCCTCGCTACTCGACCAGCTACACCATAAAGGGATACACTTTCTGTATCAAGCTCAGAGCTCACAATCCGGGGGAGTGTTAGGCGCAGACTAGTTGCAAGGATCCTTCTTGGAGCTCGAAGGGGACCATGAGGCCAAGTGGAACCAGTTCAGAATGCACTTAATTGGATCGGGCATATCTCTCCAAAAACGTCCAGATGTCCTCTTGTGGACGGGAGGAGACATCGCAGGTAAGTTTACTGTTAAAAATGCCTATAACGCAGTGACCGCCAAGATTTGGGATAACATAGAGGACACCTGGCGTAAAAACTTATGGAAGTGGGATTGCCCCATTAAACTCAGGTTCTTTATTTGGCTTATGTCTGCGAACACAATTTTTGTGTGGGAAAACTTACATACCCGAGGATGGGCAGGACCAAGCCGATGTGCTATGTGCAAAGCGGGCTATGAATCGGTTCACCATATTTTTGTGACTTGCCCGTTTACTAGTGCGGTTTGGAAACAAGTTTTACTCAGCTTAAAACTCTCACCAAGGTGGACTGGCGTCTCGGTAAGCTCTTTCCTCAGCAATTGGCAAAAATCTCATACTTCCTACCCTTCGCTGCCAGCGTTTCTCTGTTGGAACATTTGGAATGATAGGAACGAGACAGTCTTTGATGAGGGTTGCCCTTCGAATCATCGGGCCGTCAACAAAACATTAGAAGTGGTGGCTTCTCTTGGAACCCGAGTTAAATTTCACCCTTTGCGCATATCCAAAGTAAATCTCCCGTCAAATAGAGTCACTGCATGGTTTGATGGAGCTGGGCAACAAAGTGGCAGACTCTGTGGGGCTGATGGGAAGATCTGATGGGAATATCCACCTAATTAACCGTTTCTCCTTCCAGTGGACACTCAACTGCGGGAAAGGCTCTAATTCAAAGGCAGAATTCATGGGGGTTTGGGCAACGCTCATCTTGGCTCGAAGACTGAACATTAATGATCTGCTGGTTTTTTGGGGATTCAATGGAAAGAATGATCTCTAGGCGGCTACCCTGTTGAGATGGAAAGATCGTACCTCGAATGAGCGCCTCTGGTCCTAATTTGGATGGGTCTGATGAACACCAATCATCATGGCACGTAAATGGATTTCTTTCTTTACTGAACTATACCTTTTATAGTGTTTCCCCCTTTGCTAGGAGGTCAAAAATAGCAAGTCTCATCCCCAAGACCAGAAGGTTCTACCAACAGTTTGAATCCCTGTTGAGCTGGAAAGAAAGAACTATAGAAGCCACCCGACACTTTAGGATCCTTTCCTTTGACCACATCTTCAGAGAAGATAATTGTGTTGTGGATACTTTGTCAAAAGAGGCGTTGTCGATGCCCATCGGTCAGATCAATTTCTCTCGATGGGAGGACGACAACGAGGGTCCCTCCTCGTTATTGTTGCTTTAATGCAATGGTTTCAGAAATTTCCAGCTTTCCTTTGAAGAACGCTCTGGTATTTCTAGATCTCCTCCTCTAGGACAGAGGCTGAATGTTATTATTCTGGCATTGGATAGGGAGTTCTTTTTACCTGGCTACCTTACAATCAAACTTGCGAATTCAGATAAAGAACCAGCTGCAGAAAAGCCTGCTGTTTTTGTAAACAATTATACTCTGTTTGAATATAATGAAAAAAAAAATTAGTGGAGAAAAAAAAGAAAACCATTTAAAATATCCTAATGTCAATGAGTTCATTATGATTATTAGCATTATTCATTGTTATCTGTAATGTCCGTTAGTTCATTATATTATTCAAGGAAAACCAAAGTATTTAAAATATCATACTGCTTATAATTTTCAAAATCTTTTATTCATCATGTTATATGTCTTTGAATCTTAAATCACTAAACTTCAAATCACTAAACTCTTTAGTGGTTTAAAATCATATATAGATTATTTTAATAAAAAATTAAAATAATAATAAATAAATAAAAATTATTTATTAAAGGTGTAAATTTGATCATTCCAACGAATGGAATATTTTAAGGAGTAGTATTTTTATGTTCAGTAATTTAAATGTCTGGTATTAAATCTTTCATTTTATGTTTACATTTCTCTAAAATTTTCAATTCCATTGAATTTTCATCATGATACTTGTAAGAATATACACTAAAGACCATTTTTCATTGTATGTGATGTTATTCATACATGAGGCTTATGATTAATATGGTTTTAAAAAAATAATTTCATAATAAATATATTTTATTTGTAATTTAATTACAAAACATTTTTTTAGGTTCATGGCAAATTTTTTATTATTCTAGCATGATATCATATATAAAAAAGTTTTCTTCTCTTTTTTGTTATTAGGAAACCAAACCAACAACAAAATAGAGGAATAAGTCTTATGTTCATATAATTTGTTTAATATTTTTCAAAAGATTCTTAAAAACTAGATAAATTATGTAAAACACAGAATAAGTAGTGGAGATGACTCTAGTGTTGTCTTGTCTACTACTATGCATTCAAAATTGAATAGGAATACTTGTTGGTCATGGAGCTGGACGCGTTGTTGGCGAGTCCTAGGGCATCTCTGAGATGGGTTGAGTTGTGCTTTTTGGAGCAGAGGTCGACATGATAGTACACAGGACGAGAGGCGAGAAAGAACTTCCATCATCATCAAATGCAGGTCATCCAGTTGCAATTGGATTGTGTTCTGGGTGTCTTCACGAGTCTAGAGCATCTGTCCCAAAAATGTCTTAATATGCCAATATAATTCCACAGTTTTCCAATATGTAGTCTCGCGAGCGCGGGGGTTGTCGACGTCGGGAATCCATCTTATAGTTGCTTTGGCCACCTCATATTCCATTGTCATTGTTCTTTCCATACTAACTTCGACTTTGACGTCATGCAGATGTGCTTGAAAGCATGGCTAACTAACTGCATGACAGTTGACTGCGGCATTGTATGCTTCTTGCTGAACTCTAGAAGTTTTCAGATCATCTCCTTCTTAGTGGGATGAAATATCGATAAGAGCTCCTATTCCACGACGATACCCTCTGGGATATCCTTTACGAGGTGCCATCAAGGATTTAACAGAAGCTCAGAGAGTTGAGTTGGTAAACTGGGCAAGAGGGTGAGTGATCCTCCTACAACCGTGAAGATTCTATTGGTCCTTCATTGAAGCAATGCTAAAGATATAATTGAAGACTCCGTCTCTATGGAAAATCCTTTATTCCCATGAGCTACTTTGATTTTGTTCTATGCGATGGATTGCCCATTATACCGAGGTTAATCAAGATGGGGGAAGGGCGAGACGAGGCTTGGGTACAAGGAGTTATTTTCATTTAAATCGAAGCTGTGGTGAATGATCTGTCAATCCAATTCTCCATGTAGAGGGACGTTTATTCCATGGGAACCCACATGCCCTAGTGTACTTGCAATCTTGGGTTCGGGGCCCAACACTTTCCTATGGCCCAATTCCATAGTTGGAAAACCATCCTTGGGGGTTGGACCCACCGAGGTACTCATCCCCAACACCCCATACAGGGACCGTTGATCCTCTATGGCAATGGCGACACAATTGGTTGATAGTTTTTCATTCCTGGTGGGGTCTTAGGGCATGTCCCATTTCTCTCCATCTAGTTGGATTCTTTTGTTTGCTAGCTAATCCGCTCTCTTGTTGGTCAATCAATGAACAAGGCCTGGGATTAGCACATGAATGAAGTTGATGTGGTGGGAGATTTGTTCGAGGGAGGATTCCAGGCACCATCTATTTGAGATTTTAGAAATTTGTGAGCTCTGCTGAATGCATTTGACCATGTTGATGATTAATTGGGAGTCTCCTCGATGATTAGTTTGTTGAATCCTTTTTCCTTGCCGATTATGATCCCTTCTTCCAAGGCGAGAAGCTCGACGACATTGTTTTTGTTGACTCCTAGATTTCCCGCATAGGTTATGAGGATGTGACCATCCTCATTTCGAAAAACCCCTCCATATCCCGCTTTCCCCAGATTTCCCTTTGAAGTACCATCAAAGTTAAGTTTAATGAAGCCTAGGGGAGGAGGCGACCAATATGATGAATATTGAGGCTTGCTTGAGGGTTGGAAATGGAAGAGAGGAAAAAGGATGCGGTTAAGGATAAAAGAATGGAAGGCAAATCTTTCATATTGATTGGTCTTTTTGTCCTCATCCTTCCAAGGTTGACTGATAATGGATTCTTGAATAGATTTGGAGGTTCTGCCCCATATCTTTGGAGGGGAAATATTTTTCTGTTTAAAGATTCTTTTGTTATGTTCCTTCCATATTTCCCATAGCAAAAGGCCAGGGAGGAGTTGCCAAGCTCTGTTAACAATAGGGTTTTGGGTAATGGAAAGAGACCAGTGTTTGATAGAGGCTTGGATGGACTGTTGATTGCAGCCAAATCTGCGGAAGAGGAAATCATATTGAGAGGAGAGCTTCTTAGAGAAGGGAAAAGTGTTGAATAAATGATATATTGATTCATCTTGAGAGTGGAAAAGAGGACATCTTGAGGGCTCGAAGAAGCCTATTTTACAGAGGTTGTCCTAATTTAGCGTTTTGTTGTGGATAAGTAGCCAAAGGAAAGTGGAAACTTTCGGCCAGAGGTTTTTCTTCCAAACACGCTCCCAAATTTTACTTTTTGGGTGGTTTTTATGTTTTGCTACTATTGAGTATGCCTCTTTTACAGAGAAGGTTCCTCAAGTTGAGTTTCCCCATCAAAGACGGTTGGCCTGATTGTAGATCTTGATTTTCCTATTGTTGAAATCTTCTAAGAAGCGATTGAGGGTGACTTGGTCTGGCAATCCTATCCATTGGTCCTTGGGGAGCCAATTGCACCATTTATAGTGATCCTCCTCATTGATTTAGTAATGAGCTACAACCTTTTTTTTTTTGTCTGATCATAGTGATTTTGATGCTTTGTAGAGGTTCCTGGTCTAACCATTTGGAATGTTGTTGCCAAGCGTCATCCCAAAAAAGGGATTCTTGGCCATTTCTTATTTCCCAGAAGCAGTTTTACTAAATCAAAGTTCTGTTGTGCCAGGATGTATTCCAGATATCGGAGTCGAGTGGAGCATTATGCAGATGGATTAGTTGATTCTATTGCTCCTCCTTTGAATATTTATTCTTCCATAGGTGATCCCATTGGGATTGTGGATTGGTTAGTTATCGCTACAAAATTTTAGCACCCATAACCTGGTCCAATATTGATCCAAAATGGGTCCAGGAAGGCCTAAAAAAGAATTTTCTCGTAATCGGATGAAACTAGCGCCATTGTATCTGTCTCACCGCACTGATTCCAACCATATAATTGTTTCCTCAAACAGACACCGTATGAAAAAGTTATCACGTTCTGATCAAAATCCCAAACAGGGGAAAAAGTCAATTGGGTCAAAGTCAACGCTGACGTCAGTAGGTACGATAGGTGATGTCAACATGATGTCATCATGTTGACGTGGCATCACCAGGAGGTGACACGTGTCACTCAGTTTCGACACTTTCGAGCTGAGTTGGCATTGTATGCCCAACGACAGGCTGACACATGGTTGTACGGACGACAACTGCGCGTACAACAAGCTAACGTGGCAGTGACATGTGGAAGGTGACTGGGTTGTACAATAGATGACATGGCAGTACGGACTGACACGTGGCAGTAGGACAGGCTGACATGGTAGTGACACATGGTAGATGACTGGGCTGTACGACGGATGTCGTGGTAGGTGACTGGGAAATTGACTGGGTTGTTGCATCAACAGTATGGGCCAATCCCAGGTTGACACGTGGTCCAATCACAGGGTGCCACGTGGCACCCCGTATTTACCCAAGGTTGGTTGGGTAAAGGTTTGTTGCGCCTCCGGGGGAATCGAACCTGCGACCTCCGGGTTGGACAATGGTTTAACATTTTCGGGCTACCACCTCCGCTATCCGTGTGACTTGGTTTGAAATTGGCGCATTTTGTATAAGTGTTGACGATGGCGTGTAGTTTGGGATAAGCCCCAGTCGGCGAGGGCAAGCCCCGACCGAACAGGGGCCAACAACGAATGGGTGTGAGGATATTAGGGCGTGCCCATATGCGCCAATGCCACATGACCAGGAGCGCAAGGTAAGGGAGACGAAATCGGGGGCCAATGCCACAATTTTCTTTTTATTACAGACTACAATCCTTGAGATTTTTTTTCTTGTTTTTATGTTTGATTTATAAATTTATGCAACTCTTAATTATTTATGAATTGTCCTTTATCTTAACTCCATTTTCCCTTGTTCGGATTGGCACTAATCTCTTGTTCCTTCCATCACCCTTTTTACTCCATTATACTACAAAAAAAATTGTTTTGCTAGAGCTATCTCTTCACATCACCTTTGAGCTTCATTATTATAGCTTTAATAATATTAATACATAGGGATACCCCCCTTTGAGTTGGAGAACAACCAACCTAAAGGGAGAGGACATATTGCTTAGGTGATTGAGGTAATTGTCTTAGTAGTTCCCTCTCAGGTTGCACCTTGTGGATTAAGGATTTTATCATTAATTGTGAGTTGGGGCAGTAACAAGGTCTATGTTGACTACCCCTCATTACTATATGATTCCTTCTAATTAGCAAGTGGACATATTCCATGATTATGGACACATTAGTCATTATCCCCTTGAGTACCACCCTAAAAACCCCATATTCTCTCTAATTACATTACAACCTTGTGGTCCAAAACTACTCTTGAAGTGCTTAGAGATGGATTCTCCTTGTCATCCCCTGGCGTTAATCGGTTTTAGAGTCTCCCCCACACTTCTTGTGAATTGGGCGTGCGCTAAAAGATGGTCCACTGATTCCTCATTGATTCCTCATTGATTTTACAAAGCACACATGTCTCACTAGACTTTCCCACGACCTTTTTCTATAATTATGCCAAGTCAACACTTTGTTCCTCTGCTGCTCGTCTCTCTGCTGTTGCCTACCTATCCGCCATTATTCCTCTCTCCTTCGCATTCATAACAGAAACCCAGCTGGACTTCATACGACGCGATTCGATGAGTACTGGCGATGAAGATATAGAACGCGGACTCCCTCCATGTTCATGTTCTTTGAGTTATAAGGACTACTTTTCCACTTACAGGCTCGCTCTCTGAGTTCATATGCTTGTCTTCCTCGTCCTTATCTTCAACACATCCATGCGTTTACTCTGCTGAAATCCTCGCTTTCTTTCGAGTCTTAATTATTTTTAATATTAAAATTATAACATAATGATTACATTGGGACATATTTTTCTTTTTCACAATGTTGAATAGTTATTTAGATTATTGGATTTTTTTTCCTTTCATTAATGTTTAGGAATCATCCTTAGAAGTTTGATATATACTTCAAAATCAAAATTAATCTGTTCATTAATGTTTAAGAATCATCCTTAGAAGTTTGATATATACTTCAAAATCAAAATTAATCTTAAGAATCTAACTAATAAATATTATGAATAATAAATAAAGGGTTTTATTAAATTAAATTACTACTATTATAAAAGTGGTCAAATAAAATGTTTTATTAAATTGAATTTTTATTATTATAAAAAGGGTCTTTGGTGACGAATAAAAAATATCAACATAAACTCGTTGGTGGTAGTTAACATGGCTTTCGTAAACAAAAATAAGTATCACCCAAAATAAATGAGATACACCGGTACTCAACGATTGTCACCAATAATAGCATATGGTGATGGTAAGTGAATGTCACCATTGTTGTTGCAAAAATAACAAACAATGACAATCAACGATCGTCACTAATGCATCATGTAAACATCATATTTTAAAAGAAGAATAACATTTTTGGTGATGATTTTTTAAGGATTGTCATCATGATTGTCACCATTTCTTTTCTTTTTTTTGTAAGTGAGTTTGAGAACCTGTATTACTAAAGGGGGGTTATGATATAAAAAAGGGGGATTCCTTGGCCAGACAAAAAGGAAACCATGCCAGAGGTTTCCGAGTTGTGTTTTTTGAAGTAGACAAGGGGTATGACTGGACTGCCACCTTGGGAAACTAGCCTAGTCCTACCATATCCAGTTTTTTACCGTATAAGCGCAACATACATAAAAATGATAAACAAAAAAACAGTGACAGAAACTAAGATTGACATAGGACTGACCCGACTGACTTGACAATAGACTAACCAGACACTAATCTAGAATGATGATATTTTTCTTTCCTTCATCCGTCATACCTTTGTTCTCCTTTTGGGAGACTGTGCAAATCTTTCTGATATGTGTTGGCGCTCCTTTCTCGTCGGCTAGCGTGATGTCCATATGATGGACGTAGCACAGGTAGAGGTGGAATTGAGCAACCAATCGTTCCAGCATGGCTTTCTGGTTCGTCTCGACCTCAGTTAGCAGTCTGGTAGTGGTCTCCAGAGTGTGGAGGTGCCTTAAGATTTCATTCAGCAGTTTCGTGTGTTCCTTGTTGTTCTCCCGACTGGCGTCCTCCCTCTCCGAGATCACTTTGCCAATTAGCATCTTTGTTTGCCATGCCATCTCCACCGTTTTTTGGTAGAGGGTTTCCCTGGGCTGCGTAGCTCCTAGGTCAGTTACCCAGTCTGCTTCCTGAGCCAGAGCATCTCAGGTTTTTCCCTTGCGCTTTTCGTTGATTTCCTTCTCCAGTTGGGTAATGGTTGTCTTTTTTTTCGGTGCAACCGGAGTATGAAAGGTGCCCTCCGCATCTTTTGTCGCTTTCTCCATCCTTGAAAGTCGCCAAGGATTGTTTGGAGTTCCCTTCCCCTGGGGGTTTCTTTTGTTGTTCGTTCGCTTCATTCACACCATCTCGTCTAGTCTATGGATGCTCCTTTGCTACATTCTTAACATGTTCCTGTCTACCCGGGGGTTCCTCCTTTCCTTATCCTTGTGTCTTTTGGTAGCCTCTGCAATTTCTCTCTTCTATTTGCCTCTCTTCCTACTATTTGGTCTCTTATTGAGCTCTCCCTGCTGTGAGCTCGTCCTTCCAATCATGGTCTGCCCATAGAGGTGAAACTTCCTGTCCTTTTTTTCGGTCACGGTCCGTATGGTCATAATGACTCGAGTGTTATTCATGTACTGGCACTTGACCCTTCTCACTTGATATCCTGCTTGTCCACTCCTCGTACCTAGCCCTTGGCATGGTGGAATGAAACTGGTCCGTGTCAATCCTTCTTTCCTTACGTCATTATCTTTGTGTTGATTGCTGTCGATCCTTTCCCACGGGCTTTCCCCACATATCTTACTGTTGACATGATCTTGTTGTCGTATCCTCGCCTGTTGTATGATTTGGTCCTGCATGGTGATTGGTAATCGAGTGTTGGGCAGTCATGTCCTGCCTAGATCCTCCGGGCCTTTCTTTGCCCTCTTCGATGTGACCTTCCTTGCTTAAGCTATTGTCCCGATCTCTTGTCGCTAGTTGGGTGCAGTCCGTTCTAAATTGTCCTTGCGGGATGTTGGTCCAGGTAGTATCTAGTTCCGGTCCTTCCTTGCTAACCCCCTCATTGGCAATTCTGTCCTCCAGACCATTTGCTAACCTGTGTACCCAATGCAACTCCATGGTGTTAATCGTTTGTAGATGCTCCTAGATTTTTTGTAGGAAGTGTGCCAAGCGCCAGTGTTTCTAAACCTTTCCCACTCTGGTGTCGTTTTGGATTATCTTCATCGTGTTGATGACCAGGGTGGAGTCACCTTCCACAATAGTGTTGGTCATCCTTTCTCGTCTTAGAATTTCGAGATCGAGCTCCACGACTCCAAATTCTACTACGTTGTTGGTTTATTTTCTTAGGCTCCCAACGTACACCCTTATTATGTTACCCCCACTATCTCTGATCACCCCTCCCATTCCTATCATTCCTGGGTTTCCTTTTGCCACCCCGTCAAAGTTTAACTTGAGGAACCTTGCCGGAGGAGGTGTCCAGTTGCGCGCTCCTAATGGGAGTTGCGGTGGCCACCCTATCGGTGTGTTGTTGCACCCGTCTTTTAGGTGGAAAGTTTCCAGGATTCGGGAGTCCTGGCCTGCGAGTTGTGCTCTTTCGGTTTGGCAGTTGCGGCTTTGCACCGTTTCTCGAATTTGTGAGATTATTGTTTCCTTGAGTTTCCCTTCCAGGAGGCTTTCATTCTTGAAGATGCACCGATTCCTTTCTTTCCATATTACCCATCTGATCATCCCTGACATGAGGTTCCAACAGAGGTTTACCATTTCATTTTCGTTGTAACTCTCATTCCAGTTGCTGATGGTTGCGCTGATGTTACCTCGCGTCCTATTGGACTAGCGGAAGATGCATGTCGCCCAGTCCCACATCTCTGCTGTGTAATTACATTCATAGAGGAGATGATTCATTGTTTCTTCCTTCTCTTGACAGAGGTGGCATTGTGATGGGCCTATGAACCCTCTTTTCCTTAGGTTTTCCCAGGTTAGAATTTGGTTGTGAAGTATTAGCCATTTGAACATTTTGATTTTTGGCCACTAGGGGTTGCCCCAAATCTTTCCCCACTGTTGTGCCGGGTCTTCTTGGTTCTGTTATGCAATGTAATTCCGGGCTTCTTTTAAGTTGAATTCCCCTCCATTTTTCCTACCCCATCTTAGTTGGTCCTCTTCTTCTGAGACTACAATTTTCCTTTTCCCCAATTCCTCCTCCACCTATTTCATTATTGTTGCGATCTGATCTCTTTTTTGTGGATTGAGTTTGTCCCTGATCCTCCATCTGTCGTGGTCATTTTCTTGTTTCTAGTAGTGATGGATTCTGGTTTTTCCTTGCGCGATCATCTCTTGTTGGAGTTCCTCCCTGTCTGAATTTTCCATTCTCGATTCCTGTTGCCACATGTCTTCCCAGAATCTGGTTGTTTTACCATTCCTCACTTCCCAAAAACTGTGTTTCTGGATCCAGGTTTTGTTGCGCCAGGCTAGATTCCAGATGGTTGATCCTTCTCTTCTGCCCGTAAAATGAATTCAATCTTGGTCGTTGATGTCCGGGGTATACTTGGCCTTCCATAGGGTTGCCCACGATGTTGAATTTTCTTTGACCCATTTCCACCAAAGTTTCGCCCCATAGGCTTCATTGGTTAGTTGTGGGTCTTGTAACCCCATGCCTCCTTTGTATTTTGGTTTGCAATCCTTCTCCCAGACCACAAGGGCCCATTTTTTCTTTCTTTCCGCTCCACACCATAGGAAGTCCCTTTGGATGGCTCTTATTTTTTGGAGTATTCCTTTGGGAGCAGGAAACACTGACATCATATAGGTCAGAATTGCTTGCAGAACCGTTTTGGTCAGGACAAATCTCCCCGCAAGGTTGAGGGATTTGTAAGTACAATTTTTCACCCTATCCTGTAGCTTGTTGATCACTCCTTCCCATGTTGCCATTTTGCATGCTCTGTCTGTCAAGGGAATTCCCAAATATTTTGTTGGGAGATTTTTACGTTCAAACCCCAAAATATTTGTTAGGTTCCTTTGGATTGTTGGGTTGGTATTGAAGAAATATATCATGGATTTGGAGTGATTGATCTCCGCTCCCGAGGATTCCCCAAAATATTCTAATATTCTTTGGTAGGCTTTCGCTTCCTTGACCGTGGGTGTGCCATGGAGTAAGGTGTCATCAACGAACTGTTGGTGCGTGGACGTAGGGTAGTTTTCGAAGGGTTTAATGCCTTTTATTTCCCCTGCTACAGTTGCGCTTTTTATGCTTCTACTGAGTCCTTCCATCATTAGAATGAACATGAAAGGTGATAGAGGGTCTCCTTGTCTGATGCCTCTCGAAGGCCAGAAGGGTTTGGTTGGGGCTCCATTTATTAGCAACAAGTAACTAGTCATTGACACTAAGCTGACAATCCAATTGATCAAGTGTTGCGCAAATACAAAAGCTTCCAGAGCCTTGACCATATAGTGCCGGTTGATTTTGTCATACGCCTTTTCTAGATAAAGTTGGATTATCATCCCCCCTCTCCTTTGGGTTTTCAGCGTGTGTATCGGTTCATGAACATGGATGATGTTGTCCAAAATTTGTCGCCCTTCTACAAAACCCACCTATTCCTAGGAAATCAGTGAGGGTAGGAGAGGTTTCAGCCTATTGGCTATGACTTTCGAGATTATCTTGTTAACCACATTGCATAATGCTATGGGTATGTAGCAGTCTGGGGTCCTGGCTTCATTTTCTTTGGGAACTAGAGTTATCATTGTGGCATTTAGCGCTTTTAGAATGGAGGCCGAGCGTCTGGAGTCTTCCACTACCCCGTAGACGTCATGTTTGAACACTTCCCAACAAGATTTGAAGAATTCCATTGTGAACCCATCTGTACCTAGGGCCTTTCCATTGGGCATCTCCTAGACCACTTGGTCAATTTCCTCCTTAGTGATGGATTTGTTTAGGTTGATATTTTGTTCCTCGGTAACTAGTCTGGGGATGTGCTGAGTTATTCTTTGTATGGCCTCCGTTCGATCTTGTTTGGGTTCTTGGGCTATCCCATGGAAGTGGTTTACCAATATATTTTCGATCTCCTTGTGGGACTCTCTCTCGATCCCATCCTGATCCCAAATTTTTAGGATTTTGTTGTGGGTTTTTCTAGCAACGGTGGTTCGATGAAAACACCTTTTATTCCATTCACCTTCCTTTAGCCACCTGATTCTGGACTTTTGGCGCCATAGAGTCTCTTCCTGCTGGCATCTTGCTTCCCATTCCTGATTCAGTTGGATCTCTTCCTTCTTTGGGTCCTCTCTATAACCCATGTCTATACATGTTTCCTGGAGGTTTCTCATTCTATCTTCAATAATTCTTTTTTCTTGGTTTATGTTTCCAAATATTTCCTTGTTCCACTCCTTGAGTTTATGTTTGATGTACCTGAGTTTCTTATAAAGTTTGAACATCCTTTTCCCTTGTTCAGGTTGTGGCTCCCGCCACCACTGGCCGATGTTCTCCTTGAAGGTGGGATGATCAATCCATAATTTCTCGAATATGAAAGGTCTATTTTTCGGTGTGGTTTGGAAGTTTGCTTCCAATTAGACTGGCTAGTGGTCTGAACCCCCCCAGGGAAGGATGATGCAGTCTAAAGTTAAAACCTGGAGGATGATGGACTCCGACACCAGGAATATGTCTAGCCTCGTCGCTATCTGATGTTGATTTATCCGTTTGTTGTTCCATGTGAACTGGCCATTACTGGTTTTGATGTCCACCATCTCCATTATGTCAATGAAAGCTAAAAAGTCTTCCGCATTTCTATCCAGTCTCCTGGTGCCTCCTTTTTTCTCCATAAGTGTCGTGATGATGTTGAAGTCCCTGGCCAGGATCCAGTGGAGGTTTTTGGAATGGGCTTTTAGGTTTTCTAGGTCTAGGAGCATTCTTCTCTTCTCTTCCAACATCTGGGGACCATACACATTAGTGCATAGAATCATCTCCGTGTTACTTATGATTTGCATGTTAACCAAAAGTGTGTATATGGTGGCTTCAACTTCTAGTAGAGTCATCACTTGTGGGTTCCACAAAGTGAGAATACCGCCTTCCATCTGCTATCCTTCGACAACCAACATCTTGTACTTGCTCCATTGTTTTTTGTTGATTGTTTCCATTCTATCTACCGTACATTGTGTCTCTTGGATAAAACTGAGGTCCGATTGTTCCTTCCTCAGTCTATTTTTAAGGATTCTTTGTTTTCGTGGTCTGTTTAGGCCTCTAATATTCCATGTTATAATCTTTATTTAAACATTTGGGGGGGGAGTTGGGAAAGAGTAAAGCCGCAACCAGACTGGTACGTTCTTGAAGGTTTCTTTCTCCGGGGAGAATTTTTCCTTCCATGGCCGCATGTATAGTCCGACTGAGGCAAGGAAGTATGTTCCCCCCTCAAAGACTTTGTCCTTGTCCTCTAAGTTCATGAATACTGCTGTGAAGAAGCCTTTCGAACTCAGGTGGAGTTCCACTTCCCCATTTGGTTTCCAATGATATTTTATCCAGTTGCGCAACGTTCTTTATGTGGGCCACAGACCCATGAACTTGCAGATTAGTGCATGCGTCTTCATCTGGTCCCGGTAGAGTTGCGTTTGTGGGTCTTCAAGTATTACCTTGGGTATCAGTGTTGTTTTTGGTTTACATGGGTTACGCCCTTCTACCCCATTGGGATTCTATGGTTCTTGCATTGTATTCTGGGTTTCTCTAGCTTCTTCCCCCATGCGGTCCTTTTTTTTCGGGTTGCTTTCCTTATTATTTTCCGGTCTTGAATCTGAGGTACTTGTCACAGGTTCCTTGAAACCTCCACCTCATGGTCCTTTCCCCTTTTCCACCACTACCTGCTTGTATGAGGGGGTTCCATTACCACCCCCTTTGGTGACCATGCTGTGCTTTGTTGTGTCCACTGCTGTCAAACCCTAGCTTTCTCCGAGAAAACCGCAGATCCAGTTTCATCTCCTGAGATTCACCATTTCCTTTCAATATCAAAATTGTTTAGTGAAAGTCCTTGAGGGTTTGTCACCATTTTCATTCAACTCAAAAAAATCACGACGATCCTTAAAGGGCCATTGCCATCTCTAGTGAATTTCAATTTTTTTTAGTGGCAGCCCTTAAAAGTCCAACATCATTTCTAAGCAATGTGATTTTTTTTTATGAAGGTCACTAACCATCACTATTAATTACCACAATGGCGATGACCTTTAACTATCACCATTTATATCACTACTAAAAATAATATTGTAACCAATTATTAGGAAAGTTATGATAATGTTACCAAAACAAACACTAAAATGATACATTTTCTGGGTGGAAAATGTTATTGGTGGAAATTAGGTAGTGAAATAAATTATTGAAGCATATATATAGGGATGCTATGAAACTTTGGAAGTAAAGAAAATATGTAAGAATTAAAAGTATGTGTTTTAAAGAAAGAGTCTTCAACTCCAAGGGGTTAGAGAATAGTATCCATAGACCTTCAAGTGATATATAAAATTTTACAATTACAAATAGCATTCTCACAATTTATAAAAACAAGTTGGTTGGTTATCATATTTTCTTAGTATTTAACTAGAAGATTGAAGTCAATATTAGCATTGCAAACTGTGATGAAAGTTTTAAATACCTACAAGTTATGCAATATGCCAAGTAGGATCCACGTATGGAATATAAGGTCATAACCTTCTAAAGAGGAGGCCCAAGTGATGCTTGGAGGGGAATATCATATCTAGGATTTATAAGTTCAATCTACACGATATCGTATGTGGCAGTTGGAATGAGTTACCATAGTGGAGAGCCCGTGTGTAGTACATAGGGCCACACTTAAACATAGTCACATATATGTTTGTAATGTTATACAAAGGAGGCCCATAACCAAAGGGACACATAGAGTCTCCTTCATGTGGTAATGCTTAAAAAAATAGAAACCTAGGCCAAAACTCGAAGATGCTTATTTACACTTTTTGTTTTCAATATCAAATATCAAATAAGTTGGAAAACAAGAAAATGTTTAAGATTTTTTTTCTTGTTTTTATGTTTGATTTATAAATTTATGAAACCCTTAATTATTTATGAATTGTCCTTTCTCTGAACTCCATTTTCCATTGTTCAGATTGACGCCAATCTCTTGTTCCTTCCATCACCCTTTTTACTCTATTATACTACAAAAAAATTGTTTTGCTAGAGCTATCTCTTCACATGACCTTTCGGCTTCATTATTATATCTTTAATAATATTAATACATAGGGATACCCCCCTTTGAGTTGGAGAAGAGGCAACCTAAAGGAAGAGGACATATTGCTTAGGTGATTGAGGTAATTGTCTTAGTAGTTCCCTCTCAGGTTGCACCTTATGGATTAGGGATTTTATCATTAATTGTGAGTTGGGGCAGTAACAAGGTCTATGTTGACTACCCCTCATTATTATATTATTCCTTCTAATTACCAAGTGGGCATATTCCATGATTATGGACACATTAGTCATTATCCCACTTGGGTACCACCCTAGGAACCCCATATTCTCCCTAATTACATTACAACCTTGTGGTCCAAAACTACTCCATTCAAACACTAATTTTTGAAGTTGTTAGAGATGGATTCTCCTTGCCACCCCTGTGGCATTAATCGGTTTTAGAGTCTCCCCCCACGCTTCTTGTGAATTGGTTGTGCGCTAAAAGACATGGTCCAATGATTCCTCATTGATTTTACAAAGCACACATGTCTCACTAGACTTTCCCAAGACCTTTTTCTACAATTATGCCAAGTCAACACTTTGTTGGCTAGTGCAAGCCATAAAAATATTCTAGTTTTTAGGGGACAACCTAACTTTTAGATTATCTTTCATTTCAACTTCTGCACTCTCAAATACCTTTTCTACATGACCCAATTTAGTTATGTACATCCCTGAAGCTTTATTATTGGACCATATTATCTCATCCTCATATTTTAGTTTTACAACACTATGTTTGAGAATGACAATAAATTGTAAATCCACTCTTTTGCTAAATCTGCATGAAGGACTAGATGTGAATTGGATTCACATTCTTGGTTTCATAGTATAGAGCCTTATTTTGTTGCATCTACTAGACTATAAATTTCTAGGGAATAGATAATTGTTTTTATAGACTTTGATAACCTATAATTATTTGAATAGTCTAACAAGGGGTCTTCTTTATTTTTACTTTACTTCCTTTGCTAATCTTCTAAACCATGCATTTACCTACCAATAGAATCTGATAACCTATAATTATTTGAATAGTCTAACAAGGGGTCTTCCTTATTTTTACTTTACTTCCTTTGCTAATGTTCCAAACCATGCATTTACCTACCAATGGAAAGGTTTTGACTAATGCCTTCCATACCATAGATGCCCTTCCAATTTCCTTTTTTTCTTTCATGATCCAATTCTCTAGAAACCCTAGGGTATGCACTTAACTTTCATTACCTTACCCCATAGACCTTCATTATTTATCATCATCCACAAGCTTTTAGCTATAAGTGCCCATTCAAACCAATGAATGTTGTTGAGGCTCCAATCTCATTCCTTCTTAAGTTTAATTATTTTCTTTCATTTGACCAGAGGTTTATTTATTTTTTTTTCATTTGACTAAAGGGACATCTTCCTTCTCTCTTTCCATATCCATAGGAAACTAAAAAAAAAATTCCTATTTTTTTTTCTGACGCACTCTTTTGGATGTGTGCTAAGGATAGCAAGTATAGTGATACTCATTTAATAATTGATTTAACTAGGGTTAACCTTCCTCCTTGAGAGATCCATCTTTAACACCAATTTGTCACTCAACCTTTAATTTTCTCATATGGCCACCTCTAGTATCTGATTCTATATCCATTAGGCTTTTAGATAAAAGACCATTTGGAAACCTCTATATTTTCAATGTTTCAAGTTTCATGAAGGATTGATTCTATGCCCAAGTATTTTTGATTGATCATTTGTTGATAATCAAAGTTGTGTGAATTTGTAGTATTTTGTGCCATACTACTTATTTTTTAGTGGATTCTAGGCGTCAAGGGAGTTGCATTCTATCACAGTTGAGAGAATCCCCAACAATTCTAAGTCCAGAGCAGGTGATTGAAAATCATTTGTTTGCAGAAGTTTGGAGTTTCCCTTGAGCTTGTGGTTGCATATTTTGTGAAACTTTTAAATCAATTGCCAACTGAGGCAAGGTTGTGCCAA